>JAQNBH010000009.1:13986841-14249341 GCA_028752905.1 Cladorhizidae sp. MBARI D1340-BT2
CAACCATGGTCTTGCTGCATCCAGGAGGGCCATAGAGAAGCACTCCTCTAGGTGGTCTGATTCCTAGCCTGTCAAACACCTGGGAGACAAGGAAGAAGAGGTGAGTGTGGTAGAGTTCATGACCTGCGCCCTAAGTTTAGTCACCATGGCCTGTGCTAGTGTGCACCACCACATTAGAGGAAGGCATATTTCAAGTCGGCTAATATTTGTGGTTTTCATGGCTAGAATCTCCGTTAATGGTAAAGGGTGTGGTCGAAGGGCAGAGTATAGCATGACTTCCAATACACAAACATTTCCCCTGCGAATCCGCTTGTTAGTCATCTCTTTATATTTAACTCGAGCAAACTACAACTCTATTTGTGAAGTACGCCCACCAATATAACAGAGATGCCCAGCGTTGCCAAGTGAAATATCTTGCAAAGGAGCACAAAACAACAATGTCTACTCCCCCCCCCCCCCCAAAAAAAAAGTCAGAACCAGTCGAAGATCACGATGCCCTAGGTAAATTTTGCTGTTTCATCAACTGTGGTATTCTTCCAATAGAGCAGGGCTAGAGGCAGCCTCGCTAGCAACCTGTTTGCACTAGGTGATACCTAATTAGGCAGCATAGTTTGTTGGTAGTTGCGTTATCGTTGTGAAGGTGAAACACACATGCTCAGACATTGAAACACACATGCGCAGACATTCCTAAACAAAATGGCCGATCTTCGCGATTTTGAGGGACGATGGCTTCCAGTTAGTCTGGAGTTCAATGTTACCTAATGCAATATAGCCCATGTCGTCCCAGTGTCAAAGGTCACCTTCCTACTAAGTATGAGCTTCAAATAGTAGCCATGTATACATAGAGGACTCACGAACAAACAGACTTTCTTCTTGATGTAGTCTATTTAGATGTAATCTATATAGATGTAGTTTATTTATATAGATGTAGTCTATTTATATATAGATGTAATTTATTTATATAGATGTAGTCTATTTATATATAGATGTAATTTATTTATATAGATGTAGTCTATTTATATATAGATGTAATTTATTTATATAGATGTAGTCTATTTATATATAGATGTAATTTATTTATATAGATGTAGTCTATTTATATATAGATGTAATTTATTTATATAGATGTAGTCTATTTATATATAGATGTAATTTATTTATATAGATGTAGTCTATTTATATATAGATGTAATTTATTTATATAGATGTAGTCTATTTATATATAGATGTAATTTATTTATATAGATGTAGTCTATTTATATATAGTTGTAATTTATTTATATAGATGTAGTCTATTTATATATAGATGTAATTTATTTATATAGATGTAGTCTATTTATATATAGTTGTAATTTATTTATATAGATGTAGTCTATGTAGTTTATTTATATAAATGTATAGTCTATTTATATAGATGTAGTTTATGAACTCTCAGTTGACATAACATTAAATAACCTTCTTAATAATCAATTTCAAGTTGATTATTGAGGGGGTTATTGCAATTATATAGATGTAGTCTATTTTAGATGTAGCAGTGATGACCCCCAGATGGGGCCACTCCATGAATGTGGAGCACATGTACCCCGCACTGCATTACACACACTCATGGAACCATCTCTGGATAATTGCTTCCTCGCTAGAAGTCAATCACTTTAAAAAGAACCAAAGAAGTCCCAGCAAGAGTTCCTTGTTGAGTTGCAGCCCATCATCACCTTCAAGAAGTTCTCATCATCTCAACACAAAATGCTGACACTGACTATACACTGACACACACTAACTGATACTGACACTTACTGTAATTTATACTGACACTGACTGTAACTGACACAGACTGCAGCTTGCACTGACTGTAGCTTATACAGATACTGACTTTAACTTATAATGACACCGACTGTAGTTTGTACTGACACCGACTGTAACTTGTACTTACACTGACTGCAGCTTGTACTGACACTGACTGCAGTCAAATCATGTTAAGAGAACAGTCCATACTCAAATTAACCAACAAGATTAAAAATACCTCGCCGATCACGTGCGCAACATACTACACTCGCAACGTGTACTGCTACGAAGTTTCTAGAAAGAAGGACTTGCTCTAGTAGGTGACGTAATGATTAGTAATACATATTGCACATCTGGTTGGTGAGGTAAGAGACAGATATAAGACATCTGGTTGGTGAGGTAAGAGACAGATATAAGACATCTGGTTGGTGAGGTAAGGGACAGATATAAGACATCGGGTTGGTGAGGTAAGGGACAGATATAAGACATCTGGTTGGTGAGGTAAGAGACATATAAAGACATCTGGTTGGTGAGGTAAGAGACAGATATAAGACATCTGGTTGGTGAGGTAAGAGACAGATATAAGACATCTGGTTGGTGAGAAGAGACAGATATAAGACATCTGGTTGGTGAGGTAAGAGACAGATTATAAGACATCTGGTTGGTGAGGCGAGAGACATATATAAGACATCTGGTTGGTGAGGTAAGAGACAGATATAAGACATCTGGTTGGTGAGGTAAGAGACAGATATAAGACATCTGGTTGGTGAGGTAAGAGACAGATATAAGACATCTGGTTGGTGAGGTAAGAGACAGATATAAGACATCTGGTTGGTGAGAAGAGACAGATATAAGACATCTGGTTGGTGAGGTAAGAGACATATATAAGACATCTGGTTGGTGAGGTAAGAGACAGATATAAGACATCTGGTTGGTGAGAAGAGACAGATATAAGACATCTGGTTGGTGAGGTAAGAGACATATATAAGACATCTGGTTGGTGAGGCTAGAGACAGATATAAGACATCTGGTTGGTGAGGTAAGAGACAGATATAAGACATCTGGTTGGTGAGGTAAGAGACAGATATAAGACATCTGGTTGGTGAGGTAAGAGACAGATATAAGACATTTGGTTGGTGAGGTAAGAGACATATAAAGACATCTGGTTGGTGAGGTAAGAGACAGATATAAGACATCTGGTTGGTGAGGTAAGAGACATATAAAGACATCTGGTTGGTGAGGTAAGAGACAGATATAAGACATCTGGTTGGTGAGAAGAGACAGATATAAGACATCTGGTTGGTGAGGTAAGAGACATATAAAGACATCTGGTTGGTGAGGTAAGAGACATATATAAGACATCTGGTTGGTGAGAAGAGACAGATATAAGACATCTGGTTGGTGAGGTAAGGGACAGATATAAGACATCTGGTTGGTGAGGTAAGAGACAGATATAAGACATCTGGCTGGTGAGGTAAGAGACAGATATAAGACATCTGGTTGGTGAGGTAAGAGACAGATATAAGACATCTGGTTGGTGAGGTAAGGGACAGATATAAGACATCTGGCTGGTGAGGTAAGAGACATATAAAGACATCTGGTTGGTGAGGTAAGAGACAGATATAAGACATCTGGTTGGTGAGGTAAGAGACAGATATAAGACATCTGGTTGGTGAGGTAAGAGACAGATATAAGACATCTGGTTGGTGAGAAGAGACAGATATAAGACATCTGGTTGGTGAGAAGAGACAGATATAAGAGATCTGGTTGGTGAGGTAAGAGACAGATATAAGAGATCTGGTTGGTGAGGTAAGAGACAGATATAAGAGATCTGGCTGGTGAGGTAAGAGACAGATATAAGACATCTGGTTGGTGAGGTAAGAGACAGATATAAGACATCTGGTTGGTGAGGTAAGAGACAGATATAAGACATCTGGTTGGTGAGAAGAGACAGATATAAGACATCTGGTTGGTGAGGTAAGAGACATATAAAGACATCTGGTTGGTGAGGTAAGAGACATATATAAGACATCTGGTTGGTGAGAAGAGACAGATATAAGACATCTGGTTGGTGAGGTAAGGGACAGATATAAGACATCTGGTTGGTGAGGTAAGAGACAGATATAAGACATCTGGTTGGTGAGAAGAGACAGATATAAGACATCTGGTTGGTGAGAAGAGACAGATATAAGACATCTGGTTGGTGAGGTAAGAGACAGATATAAGACATCTGGTTGGTGAGGTAAGAGACAGATATAAGACATTTGGTTGGTGAGAAGAGACAGATATAAGACATCTGGTTGGTGAGGTAAGAGACAGATAAAGACATCTGGTTGGTGAGAAGAGACAGATATAAGAGATCTGGTTGGTGAGGTAAGAGACAGATATAAGACATCTGGTTGGTGAGGTAAGAGACAGATATAAGACATCTGGTTGGTGAGGTAAGAGACATATATAAGACATCTGGTTGGTGAGGTAAGAGACAGATATAAGACATCTGGTTGGTGAGAAGAGACAGATATAAGACATCTGGTTGGTGAGGTAAGAGACACATATAAGACATCTGGTTGGTGAGGTAAGAGACAGATATAAGACATCTGGTTGGTGAGAAGAGACAGATATAAGACATCTGGTTGGTGAGGTAAGAGACATATATAAGACATCTGGTTGGTGAGGTAAGAGACAGATATAAGACATCTGGTTGGTGAGGTAAGAGACAGATATAAGACATCTGGTTGGTGAGGTAAGAGACATATAAAGACATCTGGTTGGTGAGGTAAGAGACAGATATAAGACATCTGGTTGGTGAGGTAAGGGACATATAAAGACATCTGGTTGGTGAGGTAAGAGACAGATATAAGACATCTGGTTGGTGAGGTAAGAGACAGATATAAGACATCTGGTTGGTGAGAAGAGACAGATATAAGACATCTGGTTGGTGAGGTAAGAGACAGATATAAGACATCTGGTTGGTGAGGTAAGAGACAGATATAAGACATCTGGTTGGTGAGAAGAGACAGATATAAGACATCTGGTTGGTGAGGTAAGAGACAGATAAAGACATCTGGTTGGTGAGAAGAGACAGATCATATAAGACATCTGGTTGGTGAGAAGAGACAGATATAAGAGATCTGGTTGGTGAGGTAAGAGACAGATATAAGACATCTGGTTGGTGAGGTAAGAGACAGATAAAGACATCTGGTTGGTAAGAAGAGACAGATATAAGACATCTGGTTGGTGAGGTAAGAGACAGATATAAGACATCTGGTTGGTGAGAAGAGACAGATATAAGACATCTGGTTGGTGAGGTAAGAGACAGATATAAGACATCTGGTTGGTGAGGTAAGAGACAGATATAAGACATCTGGTTGGTGAGGTAAGAGGGCAGTTCCGTCGTGACGGAAGTACAATTCAGACAATTAATTCCCTAATAACATCAAAACAATGGCCCATAAGAAATATTTTATATTCCAGTTATTGTAAGGCCTATTTAAGGTGTTTACCATAATAAAAGACTTATGGTTTTAGTTAGCAGGAAAAATACATTGAAAGGATGTGACGGAAGTACGCAGAGAATTGCAATTTTGGATGTTAATGTTCTTTATCTTGAAAATCCTGTGACTTGTGCAAGGTAATAAATCTGTCCTTGGTATCAAACTAATCATTACACATATGGGTAAGATTATTACTCCCTCTAAGAAAGTAAAATTTTCTTTTTCATTTTTAAAATAGCCATTACATATTGTGACGGAAGTACACAATTTGCGTGACGGAAGTACGAGTCCAAATCTATTACATCAAGATTTTTAAAAAAATTTATTATTCAGGTTAAGTGATAATTTCAGCTACATAATTGAAACAGATAACAAAACTTAGATAATCTCAGAAGAAAAGAATTGTGGTTTCCCACTACAGTAGGGGGAGTGATAGTTTGCACAATGTCTTCAAGATCTTGTCAACAGGATTAGGCCATTTCCAGGTAGTGCCACTTTTATAATCTCAATATCACTGTTGTAAGAAATTACCTCACCAGGAAAATTTTCTCATCATACTGCACAACAACCCATTGTCCAATGGACAGATTCAGGGTAGTAGTTATGGCCATAAGTTCCTCTTCCGTACTTGAATCCTCCTCGGCAGTTGATTCCTCCTCATCCTCAGCACTTGATTCCTTCTCAGTATCTTCTGAAGGGTCAGATCTTCTAATCGGAACAATGGTTAATTCAGTTGAATCTGATGTATCTGAGAGCATAACTTTATCCCTCCCTTTTGGGATAAAGCAGTGCATCTGATGGGTCTTGGGCACAGGTAACACACCCTCCCAATGAGCATCCAACTTTTGTTTTGAAACTTCAATCTCTTCCTTGGCAATGAAGTGAACATGTATTGATGGGTTGCGTTCCTTGGCAATGCTGGCATACTCCTTTGGTGAGGTGACATGAGCCTATCCACTTCGAACGTGCCTCCATACTGCTCTCTTAACTGTGCCTCCAAGCCCATCCACAACACCTTTACCATGGGACGTGGCGAAGAAATTCCAAGAACATTTTCGTGGTATGAACACACGCATACATGATGAGGAATGTGGTCAAACAACTTCACATGTTTGGGACGAAGCTCACAGAATTTGCTGACGCAGCTCAGTCCAACCTTTGCATCAGGATGTTTTTCAACAAATTTATTGTATACTTCCTTCAAAGACAGTAGTAAGTATCGAGTTTGCTCAGTTCATTTGACATTTTGACCATCACTATCTTTCTCACGAATTATTACTCTATCTTTGTGGCCTGGAGCCTGCCATGTAGTGTCATTGGAGCTATAAAATGCCAGAACAAGTTGTTTAGTATCATCACTGAGTGCATTACTTGAAGAAGCACCAACAACGGTACTGTCAACATTTCGCCCAACTGATTTTGCTAAATTAATCACTATACAGTGCCGTTTATGGGGTGAATCTGGCAGGGATGCTCTTGCTTGTTTAATGGCTTTACCTTTAGCTTGATTGGTACGATATGGAGACTGGCTCATCTCTCCACACTTTGACTCTCTCGATATTTTCTTGTACGTAGTTTTCTTTCAAATGATGTTCTTCAAGTTCATCAGTAGTCATAGCTGCAAATTTCACTGATTTTTTTCTTCTCCTGTCTTTCTCCAAATATGCCTGGTAAGTTTCACTGTCATTTCGAATTTTAGCTCTTCTCTTAGCTTGCCTTTCTTTATTGCTTGCCATAGTGACTCAATAGACACACTAGACTTACTTAGACATGTGCTCTGCTCTAGCTACTTAAATAGTCAAGCATGCATGTGCACGGAATCTTCTAGATTTGTGAAGCTTGCATGTGCATGGAATCTTCTAGATTTTTCTAGTGCATGTGATCGAGGTTTATATAGGTGCATATATACCACTGAGAAGTATTTACATACTACAGGTAGAGGTAGTTATGTTCAATGCATAGGACATATGATTTGTCACATGTAGGTAAGATAAGAAGTACTTCTGAAATCAACATGAAAGTTATACCATAATTGCAACTTAAGCTATAGGTTACAATTAGTGTTATTGTGCTTTTGCATACATTCATACGAAATTGATGGATGATGAAAGCCAATACAACTAAGTACTAAGAAATTGTGACGGAAGTACGTGACGGAATACAAAATTTTTGTACATCCATCACAGTGTTTCTGGCTCCAAAAGTAATGGTAGCCTAAAAATGAACATCAAAGTGTTTTCCCTGTAGGATGCTTATTTATATCCTAGATTTATATCCTAGAATTACTATTTAAAAAATTGATCTATTTTATGGTTATAAAAAGTAATCGTTCATATTTGTGACGGATGTACGGGCACCTGAAACCTCAAACTGACTCCCTGTGACATGAAGAGTTTTTACTTACTGGCAACAGATTATCAAAAGAGACTTAAACTGAGTCCAGTAACCCATTTAACTAAAAGAAAAGTACTTCCACATCTTAAATATTGACTTTTTACTAGGTACCGTAAAAATATGCATAATTTAATGCTGGCGAATGGCATGTGACATATTTGGTCATAACTTTTGTTTGCTATGACATATTTGAAAAATAATTTTATATCTTTAAAGTACAAGGTATTTCCTTTCAAATGATACCAAAATTGTTAGGATTCAGTAATTTTTAGTTTTTGGCCCCTTGGTTTACCTTTTCACGGAACTGCCCAAGAGACAGATATAAGACATCTGGTTGGTGAGGTAAGAGACAGATATAAGACATCTGGTTGGTGAGAAGAGACAGATATAAGACATCTGGTTGGTGAGAAGAGACAGATATAAGAGATCTGGTTGGTGAGGTAAGAGACAGATATAAGACATCTGGTTGGTGAGGTAAGAGACAGATATAAGACATCTGGTTGGTGAGGTAAGAGACAGATATAAGACATCTGGTTGGTGAGGTAAGAGACAGATATAAGACATCTGGTTGGTGAGGTAAGAGACAGATATAACTAGGGTTTCATTTAGAAAATTGTCCAAGGGGGGGGGGGGGGCAACTGGATGAATCTGGATATTAAGGGGGGGCATGATGGTTAAAGATGTGACAGTTTCTAATGAATTTTACTAATACAATTTCCAAGGGCGGGCAAAAAGGTTCCAAGGGGAGGCAGCCCCCCCCCCCCCCCCCCCCCCCCAAATGAAACCCTGATAACACATCTGGTTGGTGAGGCACAAGAGACAGATATGTAATAATAGTTATATTTTCCTCTGTCCAGCGTTGTGTCTTATGTTATCATATTTCCTCGCTCCCTGTCCTTGCCATGCCCATCCCTGTGTCCTTGCCACGCCCATCCCTGTGTCCTTGCCACGCCCATCCCTGTGTCCTTGCCATGCCCATCCCTGTGTCCTTGCCACGCCCATCCCTGTGCCCTTGCCGTGCCCATCCATGTGTCCACATGCCCATCCCTGTGACCTTGCCACGCCCATCCCTGTGCCCTTGCCGTGCCCATCCATGTATCCACATGCCCATCCCTGTGACCTTGCCACGCCCATCCCTGTGTCCTTGCCATGCCCATCCCTGCATCATGATGTACGCATGTGTCCCGCGGTACTGTCATGCTGTGTGTGTGTGTGTGTGTGTGTGAGTGAGTGTTCACTGTATTACAAGTTTTCTATTAATAATGGATTCACTTCACCAGACACTTCTCAGATATGACTTCACAAGAAGGCTTCACTGGTAAATATCTCTCTCAAGGTTATTATGATACACACGAGCAAGTATAGTACCACAATGTAATAATGTTACAATGTAATATTGTGTTTGATCCACAAGGTATTTTCAATTAATTGGAATCTGGTCCATTCTCTTTAAGCACACCCCTGCAGCCTGTACTGACAGTGACTATCACATCAAGTATATACTTAGCTGATAGCATTCTTATCTTGAAAACCATTAAGAGTCCTACAAAAGACTATTCTTCACACCTTTTTACAGAATGTAGCCTTTGTAAGAGTGAGACCAAAGGAAATAATTCAGGACACACCCTCCTATTGGTTTTGATCCCTACTTCTAAACGGTGCACAGCAAAACCACACATTCTTTTTAGCATTCTAAATGGAGCCAACTTCCGCTCCGAAAACACTCCCAGCACGCCTCGAATCCTTTGCCTTTGCACAGTAATAAACTGGCAGTTCCCAGAACCCATTAAAGAACCACAAGACTGATAACTGCACCTCTTCCCCCCCCCCCCCCCCCCCCCCCACACAGCTTTGCTGCATTAGTAGCGCACACGTACTCACGAGGCGTACCTTGGTAGTCAATGTCATAGACACAAGCCTCCTATGGCATGTTCCCACACTTTGGCACAGCGAGGAAAAAAATGATGATTTCAAAAGGAAACCTCATAGAAGCACACTCCGCAACCAATAGCAACCAACAGCCAAATGCAATTAAACCCAGTTCACACTAGGAAGCACAACCGAGTTCAAGCTGCACACACACATACATACTCAAGCTTTCTTATGGCCTAGCTCACCAGGTAATGAGATACACTACATCAATGGCATACTGTATAGGTCATCTCTATAGACCACTACTAATACAGTATTCTCTATAGACCACTAGTGCAGTGTATCAAGTTCATGTACTTCATGTCCAGTGGGTACCACTGACGCCAGGATACTCATAGACTGACGCCAGGATACTCAGAGACTGATGCCAGGATACTCAGAGACTGACGCCAGGATACTCAGAGACTGACTCCCGGATACTCAGAGACTGATGCCAGGATACTCAGAGACTGACGCCAGGATACTCAGGGACTGACGCCAGGATACTCAGGGACTGACGCCAGGATACTCAGGGACTGACGCCAGGATACTCAGAGACTGACGCCACGATACTCAGAGACTGACGCCAGGATACTCGGGGACTGACGCCAGGATACTCAGGGACTGTCCCAGGGTGATCACTCTTTCTTGAGGGTGTGTAAGAGCTAATGCATGGGTTGGGAACTAAGGCTGCAGCTAGAGTTGGGGCTAGTGGGAGGTCAGGGCTAGGATTGGGCTCTGCTTGCAAGGGCATGTCACAGTCACTAGCATTCCTGGATAATACTGGCGTGCACCATGGAGGCCTGAGGAAGAAGGTCCCTGACAATACTGGTGTGCACCGTGGAGGCCTGAGGAAGAAGGTTCCTAGCAATACTGGTGTGCATCATGGAGGCCTGAGGAAGAAGGTTCCTAGCAATACTGGTGTGCACCATGGAGGCCTGAGGAAGAAGGTTCCTGGCAATACTGGTGTGCACCATGGAGGCCTGAGGAAGAAGGTTCCTGACAATACTGATGTGCACCATGGAGGCCTGAGGAAGAAGGTTCCTAGCAATACTGGTGTGCACCATGGAGGCCTGAGGAAGAAGGTTCCTAGCAATACTGGTATGCACCATGGAGGCCTGAGGAAGAAGGTTCCTAGCAATACTGGCATGCACTATGGAGGCCTGAGGAAGAAGGTTCCTAGCAATACTGGTGTGCATCATGGAGGCCTGAGGAAGAAGGTTACTAGCAATACTGGTGTGCACCATGGAGGCCTGAGGAAGAAGGTTCCTAGCAATACTGGTGTGCACCATGGAGGCCCGAGAAAGAAGGTTCCTAGCAATACTGGTGTGCACCATGGAGGCCTGAGGAAGAAGGTTCCTAGCAATACTGGTGTGCACCATTGAGGCCTGAGGAAGAAGGTTCCTGGCAATACTGGTGTGCACCATGGAAGCCTGAGGAAGAAGGTTCCTAGCAATACTGGTGTGCACCATGGAGGCCTGAGGAAGAAGGTTCCTGGCAATACTGGTGTGTACCATGGAGGCCTGAGGAAGAAGGTTCCTGACAATACTGGTGTGCACCATGGAGGCCTGAGGAAGAAGGTTCCTGGCAATACTGGTGTGCACCATGGAGGCCTGAGGAAGAAGGTTCCTGGCAATACTGGTGTGCACCATGGAATCCTGAGGAAGAAGGTCTGGTGTGCATCATGGAGGCCTGAGGAAGAAGGTTCCTGGCAATACTGGTGTGCACCATGGAGGCCTGAGGAAGAAGGTTCCTGACAATACTGGTGTGCACCATGGAAGCCTGAGGAAGAAGGTCTGGTTTGCATCATGGAGGCCTGAGGAGGAAGGTTCCTAGCAATACTGGTGTGTACCATGGAGGCCTGAGGAAGAAGGTTCCTGGCAATACTGGTGTGTACCATGGAGGCCTGAGGAAGAAGGTTCCTGACAATACTGGTGTGCACCATGGAGGCCTGAGGAGGAAGGTTCCTGACAATACTGGTGTGCACCATGGAGGCCTGAGGAGGAAGGTTCCTAGCAATACTGGTGTGCACCATGGAGGCCTGAGGAAGAAGGTTCCTGGCAATACTGGTGTGCACCATGGAGGCCTGAGGAGGAAGGTTCCTAGCAATACTGGTGTGCACCCTGGAGGCCTGAGGAAGAAGGTTCCTGGCAATACTGGTGTGCACCATGGAGGCCTGAGGAAGAAGGTTCCTAGCAATACTGGTGTGCACCATGGAGGCCTGAGGAAGAAGGTTCCTAGCAATACTGGCATGCACCATGGAGGCCTGAGGAAGAAGGTTCCTAGCAATACTGGTGTGCATCATGGAAGTCTGAGGAAGAAGGTTCCTAGCAATACTGGTGTGCACCATTGAGGCCTGAGGAAGAAGGTTCCTGGCAATACTGGTGTGCACCATGGAGGCCTGAGGAAGAAGGTTCCTGGCAATACTGGTGTGCACCATGGAGGCCTGAGGAAGAAGGTTCCTAGCAATACTGGTGTGCACCATGGAAGCCTGAGGAAGAAGGTCTGGTGTGCATCATGGAGGCCTGAGGAGGAAGGTTCCTGACAATACTGGTGTGCACCATTGAGGCCTGAGGAAGAAGGTTCCTAGCAATACTGGTGTGCACCATGGAGGCCTGAGGAAGAAGGTTCCTAGCAATACTGGTGTGCACCATTGAGGCCTGAGGAATAAGGTTCCTAGCAATACTGGCATGCACCATGGAAGCCTGAGGAAGAAGGTTCCTAGCAATACTGGTGTGCACCATTGAGGCCTGAGGAAGAAGGTTCCTAGCAATACTGGCATGCACCATGGAAGCCTGAGGAGGAAGGTTCCTGGCAATACTTGTGTGCACCATGGAGGCCTGAGGAAGAAGGTTCCTAGCAATACTGGTGTGCACCATGGAGGCCTGAGGAAGAAGGTTCCTAGCAATACTGGTGTGCACGATGGAGGCCTGAGGAGGAAGACCAGCTACTGCCACAGACTAACTCGGCGATCATTCCCAAGCTTTAAGATTGTTGCCCACCCTCTGAACATCCTAGGACCACCCAAGCCCTAGCCTAGTCCTACATCCTACCTAGCCTAGCCGTATAACCACTCCCACCACAGGATGCGCTCGCCAGTCCACAACCACTTACACCAAAGGAAGCCCTAGCAACGACTGACACCCACAAAAAAATATGATAGCCCTAGCCAATATTGTGTGGGCATAGCCATATACTTCTTGGATGACCCGGGCAATCTTGGCAATGGCGGCGGTATCGTACATAATGAGATGGAGAGGACATACCTCCGGATGCTTCAGAGGCCACTCCACTGCCTCCTTCATGCTCTGCTTCACTTCATCATTCCCTCCGACATCTGCCCAATAAACCTCCACAGAGAAGAGACACAAACACAAACAACAACAGCAGCAACACAACAACAGCAGCAACAACAACACAACAACAACAACACAACAACACAACAACAACATGTTACAACAGGAGAACCACTATATTAGTATAGCATTCAAGCTGAAAGTTCCACCCCAGTAGGTCAAGGTTCGAACATCATGCCCTGCATGTAACATTCACCTTAATTAAAGGGGGTGGGAGCTAAAGGACCATCAGTGTGACCACACTGAGAGTTCTGAGACTTGCACTGGGTGGGATTGCATGTCTAGGTATAACCAAAGCCACATGCATGCTCCCAAGGACAGGAAATTAAAATGCCTAATGAGACCACCAGATTCTGAGTTCCTAGTTCTAAGGTGGCCCATCAACAGCTGAGGATTGTAACGTGTTTTAGAGGTGCACGATCAACAGAAGAAATCAAACAGAAATTGTGTGTGATTAATTAATTTATTGTTTGCTTGTTATTGTGTGTTTTTTTACGGATTCATATTTTTATATAGTGACCTTGCGGCCTCATAATGGCAGGGGGGGGGGGAGGAGGGTCCTCTCACCTTGGGTACTTCCAGTATGATTTCCCGCATGGCACTAGGCCTAACTTCCTTCAGGGCACATAGCATGTCCTCAAGTGTGATGGGTACCATAGCCTGGTCTTGTCCACCCTGGAATCCCTCGTCCCCTTCCCGTGCCAGTGATCTGTGCAGAGCCTTGTATTGAGCTGCAGCAAAGACAGAAGAGGATCTGATCACCTCAAATAAGAGACCACAGGCACTATTCACTTAATCTATTGGAAGGGGAAGGCTAAAAATCGAGGGAGGCTACTAATTAAGGGATATACTATTTGAGAGGCCACTACTTGAGGGAGTTCACTAATCAAGGACGCTAATTGACTGAGGCCACTAATTGTGGGCATTACTTGAGAGTGGATTCGATATATATATTTGAGGGCAGACACTACTTCAGGGTGGCCTCTAATTGAGGGTGACCACTACTTGAGGGTGGCCTCTAATCGAGGGTGGACACTACTTGATGTTTTGAGGGAAATGCTACTAATCCAGACAAGCTTGATAAACAACTTCAATTTTTATTCACTCGACGTTTCGACTAGATGTTCTAGTCTTCATTATTCCTGATGAAGACTAGAGCATCTAGTCGAAACATCGAGTGAATAAAAATTATTGAGAAGGTGATTTTAATGTTATTATGTCAACTGAGAGTTCATGGAAAGCTTTTGATGTAAAAAATAGGTTCAATCACACAGTAACAGTTCCTGATGTCCACATCAGCTAAAAAAACCACCATCACAGGTCACTTGCCCCTCCACTCACACACACAGCAGTTAAAACTCCACCATCACAGGTCACTTGCCCCTCCCCTCACACACACAGCAGCTAAAACCCCACCATCACAGGTCACTTGCCCCTCCCCTCACAACACACACAGCAGCTAAAACCCCACCATCACAGGTCACTTGCCCCTCCACTCACACACACACAGCAGCTAAAACCCCACCATCACAGGTCACTTGCCCCTCCCCTCACACACACAGCAGCTAAAACCCCACCATCACAGGTCACTTGCCCCTCCCCTCACAACACACAGCAGCTAAAACTCCACCATCACAGGTCACTTGCCCCTCCCCTCACACACACAGCAGCTAAAACTCCACCATCACAGGTCACTTGCCCCTCCACTCACACACACAGCAGCTAAAAACCCTCCATCACAGGTCACTTGCCCCTCCCCTCACAACACACACAGCAGCTAAAACCCCACCATCACAGGTCACTTGCCCCTCCCCTCACACACACAGCAGTTAAAACTCCACCATCACAGGTCACTTGCTCCTCCCCACACACACAGCAGCTAAAACCCCACCATCACAGGTCACTTGCCCCTCCCCTCACACACACAGCAGCTAAAACCCCACCATCACAGGTCACTTGCTACTCCCCTCACACACACAGCAGCTAAAACCCCACCATCACAGGTCACTTGCCCCTCCCCTCACACACACAGCAGCTAAACCCCCACCATCACAGGTCACTTGCCCCTCCACTCACAACACACACAGCAGCTAAAAACCCACCATCACAGGTCACTTGCTCCTCCCCTCACAACACACACAGCAGCTAAAACCCCACCATCACAGGTCACTTGCCCCTCCCCTCACACACACAGCAGCTAAAACCCCACCATCACAGGTCACTTGCCCCTCCACTCACAACACACACAGCAGCTAAAACCCCACCATCACAGGTCACTTGCCCCTCCACTCACAACACACACAGCAGCTAAAACCCCACCATCACAGGTCACTTGCTCCTCCCCTCACAACACACACACAACAAAACACACCACATTTTCAGGAGTAGGACACCTAAAAACTCAAATGTGACACCACCACCCTCCCTCCCCCTTCAGAGTTAAGACGACTCCATCCAAAGCACTCGTAGCACACACGAGGAGCTGACATTAAACTGCCCACAACCTCTGCACACCACAACCATTGTTATTGGTCTTCTGCACGCCACAACCATTGTTATTGGTCTTCTGCACGCCACAACCATTGTTATTGGTCTTCTGCACGCCACAACCATTGTTATTGGTCTTCCCTGCACACCACAACCATTGTTATTGGTCTTCTGCACACCACAACCATTGTTATTGGTCTTCTGCACGCCACAACCATTGTTATTGGTCTTCTGCACACCACAACCATTGTTATTGGTCTTCTGCACACCACAACCATTGTTATTGGTCTTCTGCACGCCACAACCATTGTTATTGGTCTTCTGCACACCACAACCATTGCTATTGGTCTTCTGCACACCACAACCATTGTTATTGGTCTTCTGCACACCACAACCATTGTTATTGGTCTTCTGCACACCACAACCATTGTTATTGGTCTTCTGCACACCACAACCATTGTTATTGGTCTTCTGCACACCACAACCATTGTTATTGGTCTTCTGCACGCCACAATCATTGTTATTGGTCTTCTGCACGCAACAACCATTGTTATTGGTCTTCTGCACACCACAACCATTGTTATTGGTCTTCTGCACGCCACAACCATTGTTATTGGTCTTCTGCACGCCACAACCATTGTTATTGGTCTTCTGCACGCCACAACCATTGTTATTGGTCTTCTGCACGCCACAACCATTGTTATTGTTCTTCTGCACACCACAACCATTGTTATTGGTCTTCCCTGCACACCACAACCATTGTTATTGGTCTTCTGCACACCACAACCATTGTTATTGGTCTTCTGCACACCACAACCATTGTTATTGGTCTTCTGCACACCACAACCATTGTTATTGGTCTTCTGCACGCCACAACCATTGTTATTGGTCTTCTGCACACCACAACCATTGTTATTGGTCTTCTGCACGCCACAACCATTGTTATTGGTCTTCTGCACACCACAACCATTGTTATTGGTCTTCTGCACGCCACAACCATTGTTATTGGTCTTCTGCACACCACAACCATTGTTATTGGTCTTCTGCACACCACAACCATTGTTATTGGTCTTCCCTGCACACTACGCAACTTTTAGCTTGAAAGCTGCAGAACCCCAAAAGACGCGAGACTGTCAACTTTAGTCAGTGGTCATTGTCAGCACTCTAATTAGACCTTATTCCATATGGAGATACTGACTCCACCCACTGCTAACTCCACATGAGTTGACCTACGAAAGTGTGAGTTGACCTGCTAAAGTGAGCCAATTTTTTTTTGTGACATCAGCACAATCGTAGTACAGTCAGTCTACACAAACAAACATGCACACACACACACAGCATGCACTCAGGTCCACACATAACCAACACAACCAGCCCCCCCCCCCCCCCCCCCCCATACACACACACACTCTCTCAATCTCACCTTCAGAGCACACAGCATAGAGGTCAGCTCCTACGTAGCCATGAGCCCTGTCTGCCACACTGCACGGCAATAACAAAAGCTCTTGCACAGTCCAGCCACTTCAGAAGTGGAGAAACAACACCCCAACACCCCCCTACCCCCACACACAACACTCCAGGCAGATTTTAAAACTTTGGCAATTTTCCCCCTCGGCAATCACCAATTTTGGACCAGATAAATTCACTTCCACATCCAGGGGTGATACTATTTGGGAGAGGTCACTACTTGAGGGTGTTCACTAACCAAAGACACTACTTGAAGGGGGCCACTAATTGAGGGCATTACTTGAGAGTGGCCTTTAATCTAGGGATGCCATTATTTGAGGGCAGACACTAATTGAGGGTGGCCTCTAATCTAGGGATGCCATTATTTGAGGGCAGACACTAATTGAGGGTGGCCTCTAATCTAGGGATGCCATTATTTGAGGGCAAGACACTACTTAAGGGTTGAGAGTGGCCTCTAATCTAGGGATGCCATTATTTGAGGGCAGACACTAATTGAGGGTGGCCTCTAATCTAGGGATGCCATTATTTTAGGGCAAACACTAATTGAGGGTGGCCTCTAATCTAGGGATGCCATTATTTGAGGGCAGACACTAATTGAGGGTGGCCTCTAATTGAGGGAGGATAACCTTTGCACTATGGGTGAACTCTCTCTAGAGGCAATAATGACGCTATTCAAGTCCCAAAAGAACTGGAAACAAAAAGTGCTAACTGCCTCGAGTGTGTGACGAGGGCCACCTCTAGCCAGAGGGCCTCCTCTAGCCAGAGGGCCACCTCTAGCCAGAGGGCCACTTCTAGCCAGCATGCCTTAAAGTTAGCCCTGACAAGAAGACCATGCAGAGAACCAAACCAAATGTCTGCCATAGTATGCAAGGTAAGGTATTGGTAGTAAGCTTCACCACGACACGAAACACACGTTACCTCTTGAGTTGGACATGGGAAAGCGCGTGCGAACGTCCCCGCAACAAGATATCAAGAATCTGAAACAAGATAGCAGGATATTAAAAATTGTATGTGGCACATGCTCGCTCATCTACATGCAACTTCACACCTCCTACATGCAGACACACTCATCTACATGCAACTCCACACTCCTACATGCAGACACACTCATCTACATGCAACTTCACACCTCCTACATGCAGACACACTCATCTACATGCAACTCCACACCTCCTACATGCAGACACACTCATCTACATGCAACTTCACACCTCCTACATGCAGACACACTCATCTACATGCAACTTCACACCTCCTACATGCAGACACACTCATCTACATGCAACTTCACACCTCCTACATGCAGACACACTCATCTACATGCAACTTCACACCTCCTACATGCAGACACACTCATCTACATGCAACTTCACACCTCCTACATGCAGACACACTCATCTACATGCAACTTCACACCTCCTACATGCAGACACACTCATCTACATGCAACTTCACACCTCCTACATGCAGACACGCCTCCTATGTGCAGACACGCCTCCTACATGCAGACACACCTCCTACGTGCAGACACACCTCCTACGTGCAGACACACCTCCTACGTGCAGACACACCTCCTACGTGCAGACACACCTCCTACGTGCAGACACACCTCCTATGTGCAGACACGCCTCCTACGTGCAGACACACCTCCTACGTGCAGACACACCTCCTAGTGCAGACACACCTCCTACGTGCAGACACACCTCCTACGTGCAGACACACCTCCTACGTGCAGACACACCTCCTACGTGCAGACACGCCTCCTACGTGCAGACATGCCTCCTACGTGCAGACACGCCTCCTACGTGCAGACATGCCTCCTATGTGCAGACACACCTCCTACGTGCAGGCACGCCTCCTACGTGCAGACATGCCTCCTACGTGCAGACACACCTCCTATGTGCAGACACGCCTCCTACATACAACTTCACATATTGGGTGCAAGAGTAGCAGTATGCTAGGGCAGTGTTCAAGTTACGTGCAGAAGCCGCACCCCTTATGGGCATACACACACTCACAGACACATGTGCTAGGAACATACCCAATCCCACACAAACACACCCACTAGCAAGACAAGTCACACCCACACACACCAGTCACAAATGCTAGCAACACACACACACCTCACACACACACAGTCACACTCACAGACACACCTCAAGCCTGTCGCCAGAGGTGGGGACAGGTACTTCAAGCTCCTTCTCAAACCTGCCCGGACTCCGAAGGCTCAGTTCCACCCTTTCCAGCTGGTTGGTGGTTGCCACAACCACCACATGAGCTGAGGGAGGGTCTCTGCAGAGATCATCCATCAGAGCCGAGAGACATGCCACACCTCTTAACTCTGCCTCGCTAAGGGGTGTGTCCCTCATGGGACAAAGCACATCCAGATCTTCCAGAACCAACAAAGAAGGAGAGCTGAGTGGAGGAATTGAGAGCAACCGAAACAAGTCATTAGAATGTTATTTCACTCGGGACAACGTTCAAGAGGAAGAGGGAGTGGCCTCTAGTATTTGAAGATTGCACCAATTTACTCACTACTTAGCCAGGGTGTACTTAGCCAGGGTGGATAATTAGAGCAATTGCTGGTTATTATTGGCGGGCACTAATTAAAATATTGACAAGATTATACTGCATGTTGTCATGGACACAGAGGGCAATAGTCACTCCCACATTTTCCCAGGGGCATCAGTGCTAATAGAAGAAGCAAATCATCTTTTTTTCCTTTTTTCTTTCTTTCTTGTTTTCTTTTAAGGCCACAGACTCTAAAGCTGGAAATATTGATAGTAGTAGAAATATTTTGATGATTCGGACATTCAAGGACATCTGACAGTATCAAAGCTTGCCAGTGGTGATCGTCATACATACAGTCAGTGTGTGTTTCCTTATTGGTGGTTATGAACTTTAACAGCCATGCCTCAAATTCAGTTCTCTGTCAATATATCTCTGGCAATATGGTACACTCTTATTACGAATGCCAGGCATTGAGTGGTGAGTGAAGATAAAAAGCTAGAGCATGTTGATGAACTGACTAGCTACATCTCATTATCATTTCCTGTCAGCCATGGAGCATGTTCTCACCTCATGTGCAGCAATATTTCTTTTTGTATGAGGGTCTATGGGGGGGGGGGCTTGCAGATGTTTATTAGGGCCTTGGCTTGTTGTTTGTCCTATTTCAGGATGGCTTGTCCTGCTACCTGGTAAAGGGGACCATCAGCTATCAACTGAGGCACACAGCGCAGCCAGGCCAGTCTAGCTTCCAGTCTGCTGCCAGGCGTTCTCTAGACCATTCTCTTCACTATGACAACCATCCCTAGTTTACGTAAGCCCGAATTATTTAGGGTTGTTGATCAGTTCCTATTTTTTTTACAGGTGAACTTATGGTGAATGCATGCGTACATGGATATATACAAACATACATAGATATTCTCAATGAACTCTCCAGTTGACATAACATTACAATGACCCTCTCAATAATCAACTTGAAATTATACTCTCTCGACGTTTCGACTACATGCTATCATCAGGAATTTATTGAGAAGGTTAACGAAGATATGCCATGCGCGGCAATTTCAAGTTTTCCATCCCACTCCATACACCAGGCATTGAGTGGCGAGCAAAGAAAAACAGGTAAAGCATGTTAATGAACCGAGTAACTATGTCTATCTGTTAGCCATGGGAGCCCATTCTCACCCGACTACACCATGGTGATGTGAGCATCATGCACTATCGTACATTGCCAGGACTACCAGCGGAGCGGGGTTGGTAGCCAAGCAAGCAGAGCATTTGAAGGAGGCGAAGTATGCACACCTCAAGAGCAGCCACTTCTTTGTTTCCTTTGCGGTGGAGACGTCTGGTGTATTTGTGCCTGAGGCACGATCCTTTGTCAAGGAATTGGGGAGGAAGTTATGTACACCACCCGGAGATTTGAACTCCAGGAGATACTTACTTTCAACGTTTGTCTGTGGACCACAGACAAAGGCGATTATTATTATTATTATTATTATTATTATTATTATTATTATTATTATTATTATTATTATTATTATTATTATTATTATTATTATTATTATTATTATTATTATTATTATTATTATTATTATTATTATTATTATTATTATTATAAAGAAATAGTGATTGTTTTAAAATTCTTTCATCCATTGTTCAGCATGTAACAATCATACCCCCCCCCCCCCCCCCCAAAAAAAAACTCAGTCATGCCAATATGACCAGACTACCAGACACACCCCTTCTCACATGCATGACAACAGTAACAACAAAAATCAGCTAATTATCATAAGTGAGAGACAGCCGCTGGGTTGCCTATGTATCTATCCAGCGCCACGCACGTGTAGTGAGGCGGGGTCAAGTCGGAGTTGTTTGTAGGTACATCAGTTCAGACAAAACAACTGCAAAAAGTTCTACTTTATACCTTGTGGCGCTAAAATAACAACAACAACAACAACAACACTTGTATGTCTATAATGGGATATCCCAACTTCACCACAACAGCTAGGAAGTCATTAACTCTAACAACCCAGCAGGCCAGATCTGTGAGAACTAATTCTCTCTAACTACAGGCAATCATGACTCAGTCCCCTCAGGCACACATATACAGTTGGACATCAGTTGCTTCTTCATTAAGATGGGTCATCAAAGCTCTTTTATAACACACACCGAGTCAGGGCAGTCAGATGGCACATGAGTTAATCTCCCGGCACAGTGCACATGTGCAATACTATGCCACACAGCTGTAACTACACACACACACACACAACTATGTACAAACACACTTCATTCTAGCCTTGGAAAAGGCAAGTTGCAGGAGAGCCTCGCAGTCTTGAGCTAGCAGCTGCCTGGCTTGACAGACCTGGACACGGTCACCCACAGCCTTCGCCAACGCCAGGGCCAGCAGTGTCTTCCCCACTCCAGATGGGCCGTGAAGGATCAGACCACGGGGGAACCTAACAGCTGCACAAGTGACAAAATACCGACATATTTGTACTGGTTGCTATGCATCTACTTGTACTGGTTGCTATGCATGCAAGTCATTTATAGGTAGCCACTAGGATGATGGTCTATTGTCGGGACACAGCAAGCCACACCCACCCATGTTGCCATGGCTTTGGTGTACAGCCCTAGAATAAAATAAGGGGAAATTCTGAGGGCCTGTTGGCTTCGGTGCTCACAAGGTCCACAATTCGACACCGAGTGGAATCATTCCTTTTTTATTTTCCTCCCTGTTCTGTTTGATCCTTGGCGGAGTCATCCCCCCTCCCTCCCTCACCCTCACAAACAAATTTAAAAAAGAAGAGAAAAGTGAGTAGCCATAACAGGTAGCTTTGTCTGTCTGTATGTGTTTAGAGGCCTTGGGATGCCACACCTGCTTGAAACCACTCCCACAACGGCATCTCGTCTAGTAACCAACAACGAGAGAAGTTTTATTTTAAAACACACAAAAGTATTCAATGGACTAGTCGAGAAAGAAAAGGAAACAAGAATTCACCAATGTTGACAGCAAGATTCACCAATGTCGACAGCAACATTCACCAATGCCGACAGCAACATTCACCAATGTCGACAGCAAGATTCACCAATGTCGACAGCAAGATTCACCAATGTCGACAGCAAGATTGTCCAATGTCGACAGCAACATTCACCAATGTCTACAGCAACATTCACTAATGTCTACAGCAACATTCACCAATGTCGACTGCAACATTCACCAATGTCAACAGCAACATTGTCCAATGTCGACAGCAACATTCACCAGTCAACATTCACCAATGTCAAAAGCAACATTTACGCCACCTTCATTTGTGGTGAGCAGAGAAACGAGAAACATGGAAGTTGTTAAGAATAAACCATCCAGGCACCATGACTACCATCCATCAGACGGTACCACATACCCAGTGTTTGCTCAAGTTGAAGCAACCACAATGGTGTCGGCATGTGTGTACAGCCTTCCCTGTACTGTTGCTAAGACACACCCACTCACCTCTGTGGTGCAGCTGGGTACTGAGTGGATGGAGGACCAGCTCTCGAAGCAGCTGCTTCTGCTTCCTGACTCCACCCACTCCAGCAAAGCAGAGCTTGTCGGGTAGCAGGCGACACCCACTGTCGGCACTCCTGCCTCCAGGACTCCGAAGCATCACACTCAGCTGGGTCTTGGCAGTGATCTTATAAATAACAAAAGCAGTCTGGCAGGCTTCCTCTGAATCAAGCTCTTCTTTCAAGAAGGTCTCCTCCATTAAAGCTTCATTCAGACTGAGTTTGGAAACCTTCTTCTCAACTTGTTGCACGAGAGACGACGACGAATTGGACGGGTCACTTAGCGAGCCATCGTCCAGAGGCTTGAGGCCTACCACCTTGAACACTCTCCTCTCTCCTAAATAGTGCACACCTATGCAGCTGTGAGTAGTGACAAGGTGCCCATCTATGACATAATTTTAAAAGATAAAATAAAATTTAAAAAAACATTTATATTGCATCCGATCTAGAAATCTGGTCATCTATAGCCTTCAACATGCACAGGGTAACAGATTAACACTTAATGATAATCTAGTGAAACATTGCTTTATTTTCTGATTTAAAAATGGATTAAGAACTCAGTGACATGGTATATATACTACAAAATACTATGGGAAAGATCTTTCAGTGGAGAACCTAATGGTTGACCACAGACTGGCAACAACGTCATATCGTATCTCTCTGTGAAGCAGCTAAGCTTTCAAAAAACCCAATGTTGAGTTTCATGGTGGAAGGTGCAACTGCAAAATTAATTGTTCTTCTCGTCACTGTGCTTGTCAGCAGAAAGGTGCTGCATGCTCTACACAATCGCTGTGCTTGTCAACAGGAAGGTGCTGTGTGCTCATTGCTGTGCTGGTCATCAGAAAGGTGCTGTGTACTCTACACAATGTCATAAAGGGTCCACATGCAATGACCAACCCCACTCACCCCCCCCCCCCCCCCCCCAAAGTACATCAACAGAGAGACCTTGTCAATCGCCGCACGCACAACCAAAGGAACGTGAGCAGACTAGCAAGTTGTGTGGAAGTTAGCTACCCTGGCAAGATCTTGTCTAAAAATACCACGTCTAAACCTAGTGACAGCGAAGATAATCCAGTCAACGCTGGAGCACAACAGGTCGGCACAGAATTCTGGCTACCTCGTCTTCATATTCTTCAGCATCAGAGGCAAAGAAGTACCTAAAGGAGGACATTTTGTGACGGGCACATCATGAGCAGACAATAGCCTGCAGAATACTCTTGCCTGGGCAGGTTAACCAAATGAAATAAAATGGAGTCCAGATTATCAGGGTTGTCTATTTCAGTGGTTAAGGATTAAAGATGATGTCCGAGCATATGACAGCTTGAAAACCACTAAATGGTGAGAACCTATTTTGCTCCCTTATTATGTAATTAAGACATCAGAGGTCACAGTTCATTTGTTGGATGCACAACAACAAATTGGTGCAGCGGACTGTGACCTCTTTGCGATCGCTATGGCAACTGCTATTTGCCACGGAATTCCTCTCAGTGATAGTGAGCGTTAATTTGCTTTGAGAGTGGGAAAACGACACCATTACCTGGTTTGGATAGCACCCCTCAAATGAACAGAGTCCGTGGAAAAATGGAAAATTATGCATATAATAATTATTTTCTTTATAAAAACAACATCACTTCATTTAATTAGATCTGCTTTAAATTAAAAAACTACCACAATCTGCATATTGGATATTAGACAATGCAGGCGATCTATGAAGTCATACGTAGCACAACCAGATTTCTAGATGGGATGGGATTATGCAATTACTGACTGACCGTGCATATGCAGAAGGTAGTTCCTGAAAGTTTTATCCAGCGGGAAGTCATAATTCATACTGCAAACATCGGATGATGATGATGATGATGATGATGATGATGACAATAATAATAATAATAATAATAGTAGTAGTAGTAGTAGTAGTAGTAGTAGTAGGTAGTAGTAGTAGTAGTAGTAGTAGTAGTAGTAGTAGTAGTAGTAGTAGTAGTAGTAGTAGTAGTAGTAGTAGTAGTAGTAGTAGTAGTAGTAGTAGTAGTAGTAGTAGTAGTAGTAGTAATAATAATAATAATAATAATAATAATAATAATAATAATAATAATAATAATAATAATAATAATAATAATAATAATAATAATAATATAATAATAATAATAATAACAACAATAACCTACAAGATTAATTTCTTTTAAAATGGCTGACATCATTGTTTGTGTGTATTCAGGGTAGGATACAGAGCATCCCAATATTTGAACATTATTTGCTAATAGTGTAGATGACCTCGTCTTGACTGATGCTGACCCATATAAGCTACAAACTTACGTTGCCAATACAATGACCTGGCCAGCAACCGGGATTTTAGAGACGGGTCTCGTTACGGGCCTCACCTCCACACCCTCCCCCTCACACAGCCCACACCCAAGCACAGCACTCCACCCCAAGGCAGCAGCTGTGAGCATAAGAAACAGAGGAACATGGATGACAACATGAGAAACAAGAGCAGACGACAACATAAGAAACAAGAGCAGAGAACATGGACGACATGATTCACACGGCCTCTCTCGGAGTCGAGTGGCGACATACTGCTCTTGACAAACCTGCCTTGCCGGTATAAAGCACACCTGGGTATGAATCGCAGCACCAAATCTGCTTAGCAAACACACACCCTCATATTGATTGCTACGAGAGGCAGTCAGCTGCAGATGGCTGGACTGAAGGAACCACAGCCTGACTGAGAACGACTCTCTGTGCTTCGGTATCTATTCTCTTCAGCGAAAGGAGTAACCAGCAGTTTGACGCTACCACACACTTCTTCTTGCTGGTTGTAGATACACACAGCTCACTAGTTCAGCTTCAGAATAGTTCCTAAGTTGTGTGTTGAGGCCATGCCTGCTGTTTGGAGTCTAGCAATTCATGAAGTCACACACTCTCAATTGAAGGGGAAACTTGCAGCTGTTACATCTATCCCAGCAAATACAGTAAAGTCCAACAGGACATTTATTTCTCTTTCTATCAGCTCTATTCCCCCCCCCCCCCCCCCCCCCACTTCTTCTCCAAACATCGCCTTGAAGACCAAGTACATGTTTGTTTGATATGTTGGAAGAAAGAAGGAAAAAGGGGGGGAAAGCTGACAGAGAATTCTACTGCAGCCATATTCTACTCTTGTTTGTTTTTAAATGATGAGAAATGGACATTTCACTATTGGGTGCTCAATAATAATTACCTCTGCCAAGGAGCAGTTTTGTCCGTCTCTTAGCAGATTACACAAAAACTTGTGGATGGGTAATCACGAAATTTTATTGGCAAGTTAGATGAGTTTTATGGATGGGTTAGGTTATGGGTCAAGGACTAATGCATTAAATCTTGGTGGTGATCAACATTGCTAGAAGTCCCCCCCGGTGCCAGAAACAGCATGGCACTTGGCGTTGTCGGCCTATTTTTTTAAGTGTGCATCTTTCGCATTGGCTAGGATAGCTCACAAATTATGCAACATGGCGATGTTACCTAGAAACCACACTACCTACCTTAGAGCTCACATACGCTAGCAGTCGGCTAGCGAGGATGAGTCCCTGATAGCGAGGGTGAGCCCCCGAGCAGTCTGCTAGCGAGGGTGAGCCCCCGAGCAGTCTGCTAGCGAGGGTGAGCCCCTGAGCAGTCTGCTAGCGAGTGGTGAGCCCCTGAGCAGTCTGCTAGCGAGGGTGAGCCCCTGAGCAGTCTGCTAGCAAGGGTGAGCCCCCTAGAGCCACTTTCTTTGTTGACAAGTCGATTTGTTGACAAGTCGATCCAATCTAGTGTTGGTGGGAGTGGCGGAGGTTTGCGGTCTCTGATTTCTCGTTTAGTCTGTCTTGTTGTTGTTGGTGGTAGTGTTGGTGTTTTGTTGCTGCTGTTGTTGGTGTTGTTGGTAGTGGTGTTGTTGGCGGTGGTGATGGTGTGGTGGTGATTGTGGTTTTGTTGTTGTTGTTGGTAGTATTGTTGTTGTTGCTGGTGGTGATGGTGTTGTTGGTGATGGTGTTGTTGTTGTTGTTGATCAACTAACACTTGTGAAAATATATGCTCAAGAATGCCAAGAATTTCTGGAATGCCCCCAAGCACATCCTTAACCACTACCCCACCCCAGTCCTACCCTAGCCACAGAACTAGCCCCAATCCTAACAATGGCCCCAGCCCCAACCTTTGACCCACCTCTAAGCCTAAGACAAACCACATCCTTAACCCTAACCTTGGCCCAAGCCCTAACCATAGCATAATCAGTGTCTTCATACATGCACATTTATACACTCATACCATCCAGTGGCATGGATGCCAGAGGCCACGCCTTGCAGCAGACGTAAACAGGCTCCTTTCCCCCTCTCTCCTCCTCCATTTGGCCCTCTCCTTCACACCAACCCCGGCTGACCACCACAGGGCAAGCAATAGCCACACCCAGTACCTTCATGGTCTCGGGATTAAGAAGAACACTGTCTCCACGCACGGGCAAGTGTGTGCCTACAATGGACGGGTTTGGATTGGAGAGAGAGGAGGAATAAAAGGAGAGTAGAGAGGGGAAAGAAGAGCGAAGGAGAAGGAAGAGAGAAAGGAAGGAACTGCGTGAAAGGTAAATGTCAAGGAAGGAGGAAGTGAAGAGATGGAAGAAATGGAGATGAATCAGGAGGTTGAAGGGTTTGGTTGTATGGCGTAGCCAACCCTTCACCTTCATCTTTGTGTGTGTGTGTGTGTGTGTGTGTGTGGGTGGATCTGGTGTCTCTAGCACATGCTACTTGACCAGCAGGAAGTTAACCACCATCGACTGACAGTCTTACTTTTAACAAAATATTTGTACATGTGTGCGTGTATACACAATTCCAATGACATTTTCAATAATTAACTTGAATTTTACTCTCTCTAGTCTATACACAAGACAATTATATATAATTATATTATGTCAACTGAGAGTTCATTGAGAATATATATATATATATAACCAAGTATGTTGGTTTGACTCGGCAGAAAAGAAAATGTCAACAAATATTACTAGGGGACCCTTTACCTTTTACATTTGTTGGTGCACATATAAATAGCTTTGCTTTGCCCAATCAATCCAATAAAGCTAGGCATTGTTGTCTATCTATGCAGTATTAATGTAGTCGAGCTGTAGGTCAGCTGTGGCGCTCTCAGAGCTGCAGCAGTTAGCTACATCTCTGTGAGCTAGCTAGCTAGCACATACAATTGTATCTCCCTGATGATCTTTACCAATTCATTTTCATAATTGAGAAAGGGATCAATAGTCATTGGGAAAATTCGTCGTGTTCTGGCACTGAAAATATTATGAATGGACTCCTTGTATTCAAGTTGGGGGGTATAAGGGTGGGGGGTTGGGGGGGTGGGGGGTTAAAATAAGGTAAATCAAGCGTGTGTTTTGGCTTTCTAGGCTTTCTACTCCACTACTCCTGCTGATTTACCAGTCCACCTTGGGAAAGGTTCAAGGCAGTTTTTGACAGCCAAGATCAGTTTGGGTTGCTAAGAAGCTCCACAAAGTGAATTTATAGCTGAGGTGGGAGCTTTTGTTAGCTGACATTTCGGGGGTCACTCCCCCCCACCCCCTCCCCCAAAGACACTTCTTTTTTCTTCTTGTTTTGCTTCCGGCACCTATATATGAATTTTAAGTGCAGTGATGATAACTTGTGGGCTAATTAGTACAGTTAGCTAACTGATGATTACATTGGTGTGTGCCTCTCTAGCAACAGGGCCATCTTATCTTGCCTTGCTTATATAAAGTTAACTCTGCATTCATCCTCGCACATGCCTGGAATGTAGTGCACCAGAATACTACAGACAGACCGGCATACAACTTACACACAAGCCATATATGCTAGAGATACCACACCCTTTTCTTACCCTCCCCCAAACTCAATTATAAGGAAGGTAAAGGGTCAGCAACTAAACTAGAAGAGGTGGACGAGAAATACAAAAACAGATTGAGCAGGTACAGACACACCTTACATGTACGATCAGGTCACATACTTATATCCAATGAAACTAGCTGCACCCAACTGCTGTACAGAGTAGGGCCTTGAGTGTCAATCACTCCTCTAGCCCCTCCCATAGTATCAAGGACCTCTTTCTCAATTCCAAGGAGAGAGATCACACGACTTATATGTGGCAACTGTTTTGAATAGCTGCATCTGTGGCTAGGGACCATGCAGCGTGTTGAACCTGGCAGAGGAACCCAGCGAGCACCTGTAAGGCATAGAACAGCCAGATTTGGTAGTAAATATTATTATTTTTTTATTGCCGCATTTTTATTCACCTTCAAGCTTCCCTGGACTGGGAGAAGCATCTCCTTTTGAGCGCCTTTTTGACTTAACTGATTGCTGTGAAGTAGAAGGGGAATTCATTTTTGTCCACGTGGGTGGGTTCTTTACCTGTATCACCGCACGCACACCCGTCCCTAAGGAAAAGGATCGACTGCATAGATTGCTGCATTCGCGCTATCGATTCTGCCGCGAGCTAAGCCTTAAAAGCCTAGCTTATAAATCCTCGTGGCAGTTAATTCTGTTTGTTCATGATAGGGCGGTCTTCTTTGTCTACATGCTAATTTATGTATCATCCTTTTCTACAATATAATAATTATTATGAATGTCGATTATTTTATCAAGGACGCGCATCGTCGCGTTATGGAGTTCTGGTAAAGGGTCTCGTCTTGTTGGGGAGTAAGAATGGATGAATTTAGCTGGGATGAGCACAAGACAGTGCTAGACAGGATATTTTTCAAGGACTTTTCACTAGTTCCAAGGTTAAAGTAAAAACACTGCATGCGTATTTTACTGTGATATGAAACTGTAGGGGGAGTAAGGAACATTCAGACTTCTGGAGCTTCTTCCATAGTTACCAGAAGTTCTCTTCTCAACGTGGCGCAGTCCATGAAGCGTCATCAGACCATCCCGATGAGCATGACCCTAGAAAGATGAAAACTGATCCAGCCTCCAAGTTTGGGCTTGCCAAAGTCTACGACCGTTCCTACCGTATAGGATTCTCGGTGGTACCCCCTGACCTTCCATACCAGTTGCGCCGTCTGCAAGAGAGGAGGCGGGACGACGGGATGAAGGAGAGTGCACTCACTGATAAACACCTCACTCAGTTCAGGACTGTCCTTAGACACTTCATCAACTTTCAACAGAAACAGAAGGTGAGTGAAGGGTTAATCATCATCCTGTGAGCTAACTGAGTCTGGAAGTATGAGAGTATGAAAGTGACAGCATGGAGCCGGTTACGTAATTTTATGCTCTAAATTGCACTAAGTAGATGAGATTGCCTTCATGAAAATAACATGACCTGATTACTAAAATGTTCTTATGCTCTGGGGGGGGGGGGGGGGGGGGGGGGGGTTGCCCCCCTTGGAAATTGTATTATTAAAATTCATTAGAAACTTAATATCCAGATTCCTCCAGTTGCCCCCCCTTGGACAATTTTCTATGGCTCTTGACTTTTCTCGTCTTCTTGTCACACCTAATCCCCTCCCATTGCTTCTCTCAATGCTTCCGTACTCCTACTCCTTTTCCCCCCTCCCCCCCCCTCCTTCCCTTGTGTCCCATCTCAGTTTGACAAGCTAGTTAAAATCAGACGTGACCAAGAACACCTACCCATCTACCAGTACCGGCAGCACATCGTAAACACTGTGCGCTCACATCAGGTCGTCCTGATAGCCGGGGACACTGGCTGCGGCAAGTCCACTCAGGTCCCACGCTACCTGGTGGAGGCGGGGTTTCACAAACTGGCCTGCACGCAGCCTCGAAGGATAGCCTGCATCTCTCTGGCCAAGAGAGTTGGTTACGAGATGCTGAATGAGTACGGCTCCGAGATTGCATATCAAGTTAGTCCGCTGCACTATAGCAATGATGTAATTAGTGTGATGCTAATTAATTATGGTTGCCACCATGGCAATAGCATTCAAATTAAATAGTTTGTCCATTAGTTTTCACCTTAAATTTTTTTTTTTTTTTACTGACAATTATCTAAACCTGACACTTGTCTGATTAGACTCCTGGATTCCAACATAAACTTGCAGCTGGTCATTCTTTGGTACTACTACTGCATATGTGATGAGTGTGTTGATGGAACATGTGTGCCCTACGTTGGCAGCGTGAGATCAACGACCTAGCTGCCATACCCTGACCTGACAAACAGGTAGCTGACGTTGCAGAGGCTGTTTGGTGTGTGAGTGTTCAAGGTGACGTTGCAGAGGCTGTTTGGTGCGTGAGTGTTCAAGGTGACGTTGCAGAGGCTGTTTGGTGTGTGAGTGTTCAAGGTGACGTTGCAGAGGCTGTTTGGTGTGTGAATGTTCAAGGTGACGTTGCAGAGGCTGTTTGGTGTGTGAGTGTTGAAGGTGACGTTGCAGAGGCTGTTTGGTGCGTGAGTGTTCAAGGTGACATTGCAGAGGCTGTTTGGTGTGTGAGTGTTCAAGGTGACGTTGCAGAGGCTGTTTGGTGTATGAATGTTCAAGGTGACGTTGCAGAGGCTGTTTGGTGTATGAATGTTCAAGGTGACATTGCAGAGGCTGTTTGGTGTGTGAGTGTTCAAGGTGACTTTGCAGAGGCTGTTTGGTGTGTGAGTGTTCAAGGTGACGTTGCAGAGGCTGTTTGGTGCGTGAGCGTTCAGCGTGTGACCAGGAACTGTTGAAGCAGACGTGCAAAGAGCCCGGAATTATTCATACTTTTGCGACTGCGCATGCCTGTCCATCTTTTATTCCCCTTGAGGGCAATTGGGCAGCTGGATACTTTTGGGGGCAGCTGGATACTTTTGTCACATGTGCTCTCACTTGCCAACCTTTTTGCTGCCCAGGTTCGATTTGAACGCAGTAGGACCATGGTCACCAAGGTACTGTTTCTGACGGAGGGGTTACTGCTACGCCAGTTCTCCTCAGACCATGACCTCTCCCGATACGATGTGGTCATTGTAGACGAGGTGCACGAGCGACACCTGCACGGGGACTTCCTGCTCGGTGTCCTCCGAGTGCTGGTGGACAGGCGGGCTGACCTCAAGCTCATTCTCATGTCTGCCACCATCAACATCCAGCTCTTCTCCTCTTACTTCAGCAATGCCCCTGTCATTAGGGTGAGAGAGGCTAGAAGAGAGAGGTTGTGCTGATGATGTCAGTGGGTTGTCATTTGTGGGAGATTGGCAATGGATATTGGACGAAGATATAAATATTTGCGTGTGTGTATGTGTGTGCGTGTTTATTCAGGTGCCCGGAAGGTTGTATCCGATAGAAGTCGAGTATTTCCCCATTTCGCAAGGAGCAGTAAGCATACATTTTAGTGGGTTGTTTATATGTAGTGTCATGAATAATGCATGATGATGATGATGATAATAAATGATGATGATGATGATGATGATAATAATGATGATTATGTGGTGGTGTGATCTCTCATCACTGGTCACTAGAGGTGGTGTATGATCTCTCATCACCAGTCACTTGAAGTTGGTGTCATGTGATCTCATCTTGAGGTGGTGGTGTGATTTCATCACCATTCAATTGATCGCTCATCACCAGACACTAGAGTTGGTGTATGATCTCATCACCAGTCACTTGAGGTGATGGTGTGACCTCTCATGACTAAAAGTGAGTGGGGAAGTTCTCTGGCTTCATGCCCCTCCCCACCTTATTAATTTTATTATTACCATTATTATTGTTATAATTATTATCATAATTATGATGATGATGATGATCCTCTAGAGTCAGGGAAGTAGTCATTCGGAGAGACTCAATCCAAAGTCATACCTCAAGATATTGCAAAAGATTGACCAGAAGGTATAAAATATTCTCAGCCTTCCTCCTCCTGTTCATTCTCCTTGCCTTTCTCCTCACAACACACACCACTCACTCTTGGGTCACTCCCCACCTCACATCCTTCCTCGTACCCACTCGCTCTTCATAAAGGTCCCCACTCCTCTCCTGCAATCGAGTGCTTCCCAGTGCAGCCACAGCATCTCTTAGGACATCCCACTGTCTGGGATTCTTTAAGGCTATCCCAGTATGTCCCTAGGGCTATCTTGGACTAAGGATATTCTAGGGCTAGAGCTAAATATAGGGTATTCTAGGTTTATGGCTAGGGCTATTCTAAGGCTAGGGCTAAATATGGGGTATTCTAGGTTTATGGCTAGGGCTATTCTAAGGCTAGGGCTAAATATGGGGTATTCTAGGTTTATGGCTAGGGCTATTCTAAGGCTAGGGCTAGGGCTAAAGATACGGTATTCTAGGTTTATGGCTAGGGCTAGGGCTAGGGCTAAATATAGGGTATTCTAGGTTTACGGCTAGAGCTATTCTAAGGCTAGGGCTAAATATAGGGTATTCTAGGTTTATGGTTAGGGCTATTCTAAGGCTAGGGCTAGGGCTAAATATAGGGTATTCTAGGTTTATGGCTAGGGCTATTCTAAGGCTAGGGCTAAATATGGGGTATTCTAGGTTTATGGCTAGGGCTATTCTAAGGCTAGGGCTAGGGCTAAAGATACGGTATTCTAGGTTTATGGCTAGGGCTATTCTAAGGCTAGGGACAGCCACAATCTCCAACTCTCCTGGAATACAGACATTCTGTCATCCATGTTGCATAGCCTTGCACTGGTCTAGCCTTAGAATACCCCTAGCCCTGGAATGCACCAGCAGGGATCCCCTAACCCTGGAATTCCAGGGTGTTTTACCTTAACTCTGGAATCCCAGTGTGTCCTGCATTAACCCAGGACCTCAGAGTGTCTTACCTTAACCCAGGAATCTCAGGGTGGCCCTACCTTAACCCAAGAATCTCAGGGTCTCTTACCTTAACCCAGAAATCTCAGGATGTCTTACCTTTTAACCCAGAAATCTCAGGATGTCTTACCTTAACCCAGGAATCTCAGATACCTACCTTTTAAACCTTAAACCCCAGGAATCCCAGAGTGTCCCACCTTAAGCCAAGGTGTCCCACCTTATTAAGCCAAGGTGTCCCAGGTTGTTTAGTGCTGGGCCTGGGCATGTCTATGCTCCTGCCCTTCCCACCTCTCATATCATATTTTGTTCTCTCACCTTGTCTATTCCACCCCTTCACCCTCGATCACTCCACCCCCTGTCCCCCTTCCACACACACACACACACAGTCACACAAAGTGTAGCAGCATCTCTCCCCACCTCTTTAACTTTCAATCCTTCCTTCCCTGTTCTCCTCTGCCACTTGTTCAATCTCCCAACACATATCACACACACTACCACCACCACATACACCACACACAACCACGACTACCACATATATGCACACACACACCACCACATACACACAACACCACCTCCACATTACACCAAACACACGCACACCACCACATACACACAACACAACCACATTACACACCCACACCACCACCACATTACACCAAACACACACACACACCACCACATTACACACCCACACCACCACCACATTACACCAAACACACACACACCACCACATTACACACCCACAACACAACCACATTACACCAAACACACACACCACCACATACACACACACCACCACATTACACACCCACACCACCACCACATTACACAAACACACACACCACCACATACACACACACCACCACATTACACACCCACACCACCACCACATTACACCAAACACACACACCACCACATACACACACACCACCACATTACACACCCACACCACCACCACATTACACCAAACACACACACCACCACATACACACACCACCACCACATTACACACCCACACCACCACCACATTACACCAAACACACACACACACCACCACATTACACACCCACACCACCACCACATATACACCAAACACACCACCACCACGTACACACACCATCATCACCACATAATACACACCACCACATATACAACTACCACATACACATACACACACCCCACCATCACCACATAATACACACACCACTACCACATATATACATCACACACATACAGCCACCACATACACATACACACACCACTACCACGTATACTACCACGTATACTGTATCACCACACACATGTGCACGCACACCACCACACCACACAGTACCCTCCTACTGATCGAGGGGACCTGCTGATCTTCTTGAGTGGCATGAACGAGATCTCCATCGTAATGGAGGCTGCCAAAGAGTACGCTACTCAGACACATGCGTGGGTGATCCTTCCCTTGCACTCCGCCCTCTCCATCGAGGAGCAGGACCGTGTGTTTGACATGGCCCCCAATGGTGTGCGGAAGTGCATCATCTCCACCAACATCGCCGAAACCTCCATCACTATTGATGGAATAAGATTTGTTGTCGACTCTGGGAAGGTGCGGTATTGATAGTGAATGGCATGCAGCAATATCCCTTCAAATTTAGCATTCTAGGAGGTACTCAAAGTCAAATCAGAAATCTAGGGATAGGTTTGGAGGCTCATAATCAGCACGCTTCATGCTAATTTTTTATTATTATTAGCTGTATGTGTGATCTCTCTTCTTGCCGCTGGTTATAGGCATAATCTCCAAGGTTACATGCACCCAAAGTGGGGGACACCAATATAGAAATATTGAGAGGGATGGTTAGGTAGTCCAGTGTAGCTGACACTTTACCTTCCCCATATTATTGGTGAGATATTGGCTGTAGGGGTTCCATATTATTGTTGAGATATTGGCTGTTGCGGTTCAATATTACCCCATATTATTGTTGATATATTGGCTGTAGGGGTTCCATATTATTGTTGAGATATTGGCTGTTGAGGTTCAATATTACCCCATATTATTGTTGATATATTGGCTGTAGGGGTTCCATATTATTGTTGAGATATTGGCTGTAGGGGTTCCATATTATTGTTGAGATATTGGCTGTTGAGGTTCAATATTACCCCATATTATTGTTGATATATTGGCTGTAGGGGTTCCATATTAATGTTGAGATATTGGTTGTTGGGATTCTATATTACCCCCATATTATTGTTGAGATATTGGCTGTTGGGGTTCCATATTAATGTTGAGATATTGGTTGTTGGGGTTCAATATTACCCCCATATCAATGTTGAGATATTGGTTGTTGGGATTCCCATATTATTGTTGAGATATTGGCTGTTGGGGTTCCATATTAATGTTGAGATCTTGGTTGTTGGGGTTCAATATTACCCCCATATTAATGTTGAGATATTGGTTGTTGGGGTTCAATTGCTGTTGGGATTCAATACTACCCCCATATTAATGTTGAGATATTGGCTGTTGGGATTCTATATTACCCCATATTATTATTGAGATATTGGTTGTTGGGGTTCAATATTACCCCCATATTAATGTTGAGATATTGGTTGTTGGGGTTCAATATTACCCCCATATTAATGTTCAGATGAACTTGTGCGTTTACTTTCAGCTGGCATCAAATACTTCAAGGATTCACTTTAAGTAATTTTTTTGTTTTTAGAAGGAAAAAAAGAAAAAAGGCTGATTTAAAGCGAATCCTTAAAAGCTTTAGTTACAGTATACTCGTGTTCACAGACCCTCCACAAGGATACGAGGGAATATTGAACCCCTACAGCCAATATCTTAACATTAATATGGGGGTAATATTAAATCCCAACAGCCAATATCTCAACATTAATACGTGGGTAATATTGAACCCCAATAGCCAATATCTCAACATTAATACGTGGGTAATATTGAACCCCAATAGCCAATATCTCAACATTAATACGTGGGACCCCAATAGCCAATATCTCAACATTAATATGGGGGTAATATTAAATCCCAACAGCCAATATCTCAACATTAATACGTGGGTAATATTGAACCCCAATAGCCAATATCTCAACATTAATACGTGGGTAATATTGAACCCCAATAGCCAATATCTCAACAATAATACGTGGGACCCCAATAGCCAATATCTCAACATTAATATGGGGGTAATATTGAACCCCAACAACCAATATCTCAGCAACAAGATGTTCATTCTACTTCAAAAGTTACTGGTGAGTGTGTATAGGTAATTCTTTGTACAGAGATCATGCTATGTACTACTACCAAACTGTGGATGACCCATACTTTGTCACCAAATCCTCGAAAGAGGCTATACCTGCCCCACCCTCTACGAAGGCGCTGACTCTGATAGCAAAACAGCAATGACAACAGCAAGGTAAGATAAGTCATGACTTGTGTAGTGGACAACAGGAACAAACAAGTTCATGCAAGTATTTAAAATGTGAAGCCTGCTAGTCTTGGGAAGCTCGTTCTCAGAACTCAGACTTTAACCTTTAACATTGATGTTGCTGGACCAGTGTAGCTCTCGTTATCACAACTGCTGCACTGAAGTGCCTCTCTCAACATTGCCACACCCCACTGACTCCTCAACTATTCTGTGTAGAAGCAACAACAGCAGACAGGAAGGGGGGAAACAGAAAAAATCAGGGAATGAGTACACTAGCGCTCCATGTGACCCACTTTTAACCCCCCCCCCCCTTCCCCCCCAAAAAACACACCAAAGAAGCTCATACCTCAATCTAAAAATACACATCGGCATCTTGGCTGCCTAACTGGTGGTTTTAGCTGCTATTGGCTCCAAAGAGCCCTCCTAGAATGCTTTGAGCAGTAAACCGGCAGACCCAAAGGCTGTAGAAATTGCTATAGAAACTTTGACATTCATCTTCAAGGGTTTCTGTTTTTCTTCTTTCTTATAGTTGCTGGGAAACACTCTGAATCCCTTTACTTTTGAGAAAGACGGTGCAAGTGCTCCTGGGTGGATTTCTTTACTGTAAGCACTACATAGCGATGTGTAGCTTTGGTGTACCTGTTAGCAAGTCCCTTGAAGGAGGTTATAGCTGGCCCTACATGTCAACACTAGCAGCTACAAGATGTGGCATGTGTTGAAGGAGGCTATAGCTGGCCCTGCATGTCAACACTAGCAGCTACAAGATGTGGCATGTGCTGAAGGAGGCTATAGCTGGCCCTGCATGTCAACACTAGCAGCTACAAGATGTGGCATGTGCCTGAAGGAGGCTATAGCTGGTCCTACATGTCAACACTAGCAGCTACAAGATGTGACATGTGCTGAAGGAGGCTATAGCTGGCCCTACATGCCAACACTAGCAGCTACAAGATGTGGCATGTGCTGTGTACAACAACAATAAACAGGTTAGACAAGGTATTTAAAAGCCCTGGAGACCCTGAAGGTCACATTTGGTGTGGTCCTCCACCGCTCAACTATAACATTCAGAAACAACAACAACAACTAACAAATTTCAGAACAAACAACTCTATTGGACTGACCTGTTAACCCTCTCACTGTCAATGGCGCCATACGGCGCCACGGCTTTGAAAAATAAAATAAAATATAAGCATTTGTCAATAGGCAATAATTTTTATATCAAAAGATAGCTGAATTCATACTCGATTTACACACAAAAAATTACGGCGGTTGGATGGAGGAAAGTTAATGAAATTATATTTAAAACACGAGCGATTTTCAGTCGGACGATATCGACGAGACTGTCAATAGCTGAAATTATTTCCCAAGTGACTAGGGCAGCTTGGGACATTTCTGGTGATGAATCAAGTGACGAAGAATGTGAAGGCATCTATTCCTACCTCGGAGATAGTCGTGTGCAATGCAAATACTGCAATGTTCACCTTTGGATTATGGAGGATCGGAATGTTTACTGAATGTTGTATTGACAAAGTTCTTGTTGATAAATAAGGACATTTTTGTGGTCGATTTATGAAGACCTTATTATGGGTTGGCATAACTTTTGTATAGTAATGTATATTCCTACGTTCTTAGAAGCAAAAGAAAGGATAAGGATAGAGCTATCTTATGAGCTATATATCGAGTCCATAACATGAACTATGGAGAAGTTATGGCACTCCTAATCATGACTATTGTTTGCATAATTATACTCATAGTATGTGGTCAGTTTGTGGTCACACCTTTTGGGCACAACTTCTAAAACAATCATGCTATCACATGACCAAATGGTAAATGGTTCAGCTAAATATCTGATTTGATATTAATTTTTTAATGTGGCTGTGTTAAATTTAAAATAATTCTCCACAATGCTGACAGAGAGAGGGTTAAACAACGAAAGAAAATGCGACCCTACCCATGTGGACCGCAACCAGTTAGATGACCTGCAACCAGTCAGATGACCTGCAACCAGTCAGATGACCTGCAACCAGTCAGATGACCTTCAACCAGTTAGATGACCTGCGACCTGTCAGATGACCAGCAACCAGTCAGATGACCTGCGACCTGTCAGATGACCCACAACCAGTCAGATGACCTTCAACCAGTCAGATGACCTGCTCAACCAGTCAGTTGCCCAGCAACCAGTTAAATGACCCGCAACCAGTCGGATGGCCTGCAACCAGTCAGATGACCCACAATCAGTTAGATGACCTGCAACCAGTCAGGTGACCTGCAACCAATCAGATGACCTTCAACCAGTCAGATGACCTGCTCAACCAGTCAGATGACCCAAACAAGTCAGATGACCTGCACCCATTGAAGATCATATACACCAATGTATTTGGTGTGAATGATTTATAGAGGGTAAAGGGTCATCTAACTGGTTTCTTCATGTCGTGGTCTACAACTAAAGCAAGGCATTCTTGAAGCTACTATTTGTTAATACTTAAAAACTGATTTTTCTTCTTGCTAGCTTCCCCTAAGGAAGGCCCAAATGCATTGATAGAGACATTGCCATTATGCTGATAAATAGAGAATATAATTATACTCTTCATATTTTCTTGTTGGTGGAGACTTGTAAACACAATGAAGTGATGCACTCTCTGCTTCCCCCCATCATTACCTTTCTTCTCCCTTAATTAAGGCACCTGATTACGTAAATGACCACATATTAGAAGGGCAATAAAAAAATTCCGAATTCATAAAATATGCAACGACTGTCTCGGTAATCAAACTTAAATTTACTCGCTCGACGATTCGGCTGTAGGTGCTCGAGCCTTCATCAGCCATCAGCCGAAACGTTGAGCAAGCAAAGTTTCTCTGGGGAGAGTTCGTTGAGAAGATTCTTCCTTTACTAGCTCTGTGTTGTTTTATGGTTGTTTTATGGTTGTTGGCCAAAAATAAATACTAAGATCTAATTAAAAGATAAATCTTCAGTAATATGATAACATCATAACTAATTATTGATGTTGATTAATGGCATGTAAATTGCTTTTATTAGGTGCCCCTTAATTGATTGCAAACTTAATTGATGGTCCTTACGGGGAGACAGTTGCATTTTTAATTTTTTTGTCGCCCGCGCGCTTGACCACGTACTTACATTTTAACGCCTAATGAAGAATAGCCTAGGGCTTCCTGGTACCAATTTCATCTTTAGCACTTAGCAATCTGGAGTTATTTAGGCGGAGGTTGCAGTGATTCAGGTTTTTGAGGTCCCTCCACTTTAGGTCTATATAGTTATACCTATGATTTTAGTATCAAAAGAGAGCACACAGAGAGACCTATCTTTTGAGCTATATATCAAGTCCATACCATGAAGTTTGCAGAATCTACGGAGCTCTAAAGTTGTAACCATAAGTAAAAATATTTAAAAAATTAAAATGCAACTGTCTCCCCTTAAAAGCACTCTTCATAATTGATTGCCTTTAATTAATTAAGTATCTCCTTGACTAATGACCTGTTCCTCTGGTTTGGTATAACTACTTTTGGATTTCCTGTGCAGGTGAAGGAGATGAGTTATGACAGCACTTGTAAGATGCGGAGACTTCAAGAGTTCTGGATCAGCCGCGCCAGCTCTGAGCAGCGCAAGGGGAGGGCTGGGCGCACTGGCCCGGGGGTATGCTTCAGGCTCTATGCAGAATCTGATTATAATGCCTTCAACGAGTATTCGACCCCTGAGATCATGAGGGTTCCGCTGGACTCTCTGGTCTTGCAGATTGTGGCCCTAGGACTCGACAACGTCCGCAAGTGTGTGTGCTGTGTGCATGCATGTACACTGTCGTGATGTGTTAGTGTTTTGTGTTCAAAGATTTCCCTTCTTGGAGTTGCCTTCAATGTCCAACATCGAGACTGCCATTGCCTTCTTGAGGGAACAAGTGAGAACTAACTCCTCATCTTTCACTTCTCCTTTCTCAAACCTCCTCTCTCTCTTCTCTCTACTGCCTCCACCTCCTCTCCCCAGTCCTTCCTCTTCCTCCTCTTCCCTCCTCTCTCCCCTCCTCTCACCCTCCTCTCCACCTCTCCCTCATCTTCCCCCTCCTTCCTCTCTCTCCTCCTCTCCGTCCTCTCTGTCTCCTCTCCCCTCCTCTTCCTCCTCCTCTCCCCCTCCTTCCTCTCACCTTCCTCCCCTACTCTCCACCTCCCTCCTCTCTCCTCTCCCTTCTCTCCCACTTCTTCCTCTTTCTCCTCTCTTCCTCCTCCTTGCCTCCTCTCTCTCTCCTTCCTCCTCTACTCTTCCTTCTATCTACCTCCTCTCCTCTCGCCTCTTCCTCCACTCTCCTTCCTCCTTCTCTTCTCACTCTTCATCCTCCTTTGCCCACCTTCTCTTTCTTTCACGTTACACATCCCTCCCCTCCTGACTCTTTCTCGCCATTTCACGATGTTGACATGTCCACCAACCTGTCCTCAGCACTCATGTTTTTCTCTCACCCTCATTAGGGGGCCCTAACCTCCTCCGAACGGCTGACTTCTATTGGTCACATGTTGGCACAACTCCCAGTTGACATAGTCGTGGGCAAGATGCTCATCATGGCCACCATTTTTCATGTCAGCTTATCATCTACTCTTAGTTCTTCATGATTTCCCCAACCCTGTTTTCCCCTCTTCTCCTCTCTCCTCTCTCTTTTCCTTCTCAACTCTTCTTGTGTTCCCAACTCCCTGTGCTCCTCCCTCCCAACCCCCTGTGCTCCTCCCTCCCAACCCCCTGTGCTCCTCCCTCCCAACCCCCTGTGCTCCTCCCTCCCAACCCCCTGTGCTCCTCCATCCCAACCCCCTGTGTTCCTCCTTCCCAAGCCCCTATGCTCGTCCCTCCCAACTCCCTGTGCTCCTCCCTCCCAACCCCCTGTGCTCGTCCCTCCCAAGCCCCTGTGTTCCTCCCTCCCAACCCCCTGTGCTCCTCCCTCCCAACCCCCTGTGCTCCTCCCTCCTAACCCCCTGTGTTCCTCCCTCCTAACCCCCTGTGCTGTCCCCTCCCAACCCCCTGTGTTCCTCCCTCCCAACTCCCTGTGTTCCTCCTTCCCAAGCCCCTATGCTCGTCCCTCCCAACTCCCTGTGCTCCTCCCTCCCAACCCCCTGTGCTCCTCCCTCCCAACCCCCTGTGCTCCTCCCTCCCAACCCCCTGTGTTCCTCCCTCCCAACCCCCTATGCTCGTCCCTCCCAACTCCCTGTGCTCCTCCCTCCCAACCCCCTGTGCTCGTCCCTCCCAAGCCCCTGTGTTCCTCCCTCCCAACCCCCTGTGCTCCTCCCTCCCAGCCCCCTGTGCTCCTCCCTCCCAACCCCCTGTGTTCCTCCCTCCCAACCCCCTCTGCTCCTCCCTCCCAACCCCCTGTGCTGTCCCCTCCCAACCCCCTGTGCTCCTCCCTCCCAACCCCCTGTGCTCCTCCCTCCCAACCCCCTGTGCTCCTCCCTCCCAACCCCCTGTGCTCCTCCCTCCCAACGCCCTGTGCTCCTCCCTCCCAACCCCCTGTGTTCCTCCCTCCTAACCCCCTGTGCTCCTCCCTCCCAAGCCCCTGTGCTCCTCCCTCCCAACCCCCTGTGCTCCTCCCTCCCAACCCCCTGTGCTCCCTCGTATGCCCAACTATAAAGACATGCGAACTTGATGGCAGAGACTGAGCATGTATCTACTAATGCTCAGCCTCTGCTTTCAAGCTCTCATTACTTTTGTTCGGAATGGATTTGTAAACTGATTCAAGTTCCATTCTGTAGGTTATTTTGTGTTCTTTGGTACCACTACCTCAGATTTCATCATTCTGTCAAATTGTCCCATCTTCTCAGAACTCCTGTCGCAATTATGCCTTACGGTTTAGTTTGTTATAAATTATAGACATTATCTATATTTATTATTCTATTACATTATCTATTACATTATCTATATTTATTATATTTATTATTCTATTATATTTATTATTCTATTATACCATTACATTATTATATTTATTATTCTATTATACTATTACATTATCTATATTTATTATATTTATTATTCTATTATACCATTACATTATCTATATTTATTATATTTATTATTCTATTAATTATCTATGTTTATTATATTTATTATTATTCTATTAATTATCTATGTTCATTATTCTATTAATAATCTATTGTGTGCAGGTAACAGAGCCAGTGTTGGTGATGGCAGCTGCTCTGAGTGTGCAGTCTCCATTTAACAGAGTTCCTTTAGGACAGAGTAATATTAATGTAACTTTTTAACGTGTATATATATGACACTGATTCACACAGCCCCTCTAATTTGCTAACTGTGCCTCTCTCTTCTCCCCCCTTCAACAGATGGCTAGAAGACCCCTGGAGTCTGAGCACGGTGACCCCTTCACTTTATTGAACGCCTATGATGAGTGGATACAGGTAAAGGGTGGATTATGGTAAAAGGTCACTACTCTGCAACAAAACAAAACTTCTTTTAAGGGAGGCTTTTACCATTTCTGGGGTGGTCGACACAACTTGTCATAACTTTTTTGTTTCCTTCTCAATGCAGGTGAAATTTTATCAAGATGCAGTGTATTGAATGTGCTTTCTTTTGATATGCTCAGATTTTGCATATCTACTACCTAGGTGAAGTTATGGATCCCACCTCAGTATCAGGGGCAAATATTCTAACTCATGGCCACTTAGTCCTAACCACTTCCCACTTAGGAAGTGCTTAGAGTGATCATAGAAGTGCAAAGTGAAGGGCTAAAAATATCATTAGCACAACAACTGAATTTTAAGAGAGGTCAACCTGAAGTTCTAAACATGGTATGTATATCCATATGCATACCTCCACCATGGATGGACTTAAACATGTTTTAGTCATTCACTTTTTAGAGCAGGGAAAGGGCTTTCAAATGATATATTAAAATCTTATATACATTAAAAAATGAGCAAGTTAGAATATTTCCAGATTCGGAAACAGTGATTTTCAGGAGAAGCCATGAAAATTGGGTGTGTTTTTTGGGGTCGAAATGATGATGGTTGCCTGACAGGATGCGCAGATCATGTGATGACAGCACAGGGCTGCGTGGTAACTATGGTAATTGGAATCTTACTGAGAGCTTCATTTAGAGTCCTTTTCCAGACTTCTATCATGAACGGTCAGGGAGATACGCTTACCTTTGGCAGGAGCGCCGTCTTCAAGATTCAAACGGTATTTTGTATATAGCTTGATAATGTGAAATAGAATGCACAAAAAGGTGCATAACTTCATAATGCAGCATTGAAATACTCTGAAACTTGAAACATAACAACTACATGCATCAAGGTATAGAATAGAGCAATAAAAAATATATTTTTAAATCATTATAAAAAAATGGTAAAAGCCTCCCTTAAGTCGAGAACTGCGCTTGAAATTGCTCTGTTCCTTGTTCTGCAGCAAACAAGATCTGTACACCTAACAACTGGTGTTTTATTATTGTTTCCTGGTAGCTTAGGGAAGATTTCCCACTTTGGTGATGTTATTTTAATTGTCGGACAAGGGCTTGTGTGGCGTGTACATAGCTACTACTCACTCAGTGTTGTCCCATCACTCTCCTTCTCTTGCTCTTCCATGTTGTTCCCTCTTCCCTGCTCGACCTCTATCCTCCCTTTCAATTTCAGGTCAAGACAGAGAGAGGAGGGTCAACTCACAGATGGTGCAAGTCCCGAGGCATTGAGCAGCAGAGGTTTTACGAGATCACTAAACTCAAGGAACAGTTCCAGCAGATCTTACAAGTCAGAGGATAAGTCTCAAATTATCTGTGCTATGTTGTGCATGTGGCACCTTCTGGGGCAAGATTTTGAATTTGGCAATTCATGATACTCTGAGGAACCCCTGTAATTGTTTCTCTTCTTAATTAACACACTAGGAGCATGGCTTGTTGCCTCGCGACTTTCATGAGAAGGGAGGGGCAAGGGGAGGGTCTAGTCGTGAGAGGCTGACTGAGACTCAGAGGCATGAGCTGAGGCAGATGAGAAAGAGGCAAAAGACAGAACACCGCAAGAGGAAGATCATCAAGTTAGATGATGAAGGGGTGAGGGTTTGTGTGTGTGAGAGGTGGGGAGGTGTGAGGGTGGGTGTGAATCATTGGGTGTGGGGGGATGGATTGAGTAGAAGGTGAGGGTGGGTGTGATTTCATGTCCCTGGGAGAGCTACTTCAACCCAGTGTGTCTCCTGGGCCGTGACAGATACCCGACACAACTCCCCTCTGGTTGAGAGGTTGAGTGCACCACATTGCGTGGCCACATGGAGATTTACCAGACTGGTTGTTGATTACAGTACCAGGACTGGTTGTTGATTACAGGGGGCAGAGAGTGATGGGGAGGAGAACTCGGCTTCCACTGAGCTGAAGGATCTTGAGTTCAAGCTGCTTCATAACTTGTCCAAGCTCCAGGTTTGCAATTCGCACATGTATGAATGATGGTATTTGAGAAGAGGTCTTGTTCTTTCCTCCTGCTCCTCTCTCTCCCACTCCCCTTCATTAGGAGGCATCAAACATCAGGCGAAGCTTTTCTCTGAAGGACATCAACATCCTCAAGATTGTCCTATGCAGGTGAGGGGAGAAATAACTTGATAACTCCCTTTCTTTTGTCATCCACAATAACTCTCTTTTTTGTCATCCACAATAACTCTCTCTCTTTTGTCATCCACAATAACTCTCTCTTTTGTCATCCACAATAACTCTCTCTCTTTTGTCATCCACAATAACTCTCTCTCTTTTATCATCCACAATAACTCTCTTTTTGGTCATCCACAATAGCTCCCTCTCTTTTGTCATCCACAATAACTCTTTTTTGTCATCCACAATAACTCTCTCTCTTTTATCATCCACAATAACTCTCTTTTGTCATCCACAATAACGCTCTCTCTTTTGTCATCCACAATAACTCTCTCTCTTTTATCATCCACAATAACTCTCTTTTTGGTCATCCACAATAACTCCCTCTCTTTTGTCATCCACAATAACTCTCTCTCTTTTGTCATCCACAATAACTCTCTCTCTTTTATCATCCACAATAACTCTCTTTTTGGTCATCCACAATAACTCTCTCTCTTTTGTCATCCACAATAACTCTTTTTTGTCATCCACAATAACTCTCTCTCTTTTATCATCCACAATAACTCTCTTTTTGGTCATCCACAATAACTCCCTCTCTTTTGTCATCCACAATAACTCCCTCTCTTTTGTCATCCACAATAACTCTCTTTTTGGTTATCCACAATAACTCCCTCTCTTTTGTCATCCACAATAACTCTCTTTTATCATCCACAATAACTCTTTTTGGTCATCCACAATAACTCCCTCTCTTTTGTCATCCACAATAACTCTTTTTGGTCATCCACAATAACTCCCTCTCTTTTGTCATCCACAATAACTCCCTCTCTTTTGTCATCCACAATAACTCTTTTTTGTCATCCACAATAACTCTCTCTCTTTTATCATCCACAATAACTCTTTTTGGTCATCCACAATAACTCCCTCTCTTTTGTCATCCACAATAACTCTTTTTGGTCATCCACAATAACTCCCTCTCTTTTTGGTCATCCACAATAACTCTCTTTTTTGTCATCCACAATAACCCTCTCTTTTGTCATCCACAATAACTCTCTTTCCACAATAACTCTCTCTCTTTTGTTATCCACAATAACTCCCTTTCTTTTGTCATCCACAATAACCCTCTCTTTTATCATCCACAATAACTCTTTTTTGTCATCCACAATAACTCCCTCTCTTTTGTCATCCACAATAACTCCCTCTCTTTTGTCATCCACAATAACTCTCTTTTTGGTCATCCACAATAACCCTCTCTTTTGTCATCCACAATAACTCCCTTTCTTTTGTCATCCACAATAACCCTCTCTTTTGTCATCCACAATAACTCTCTTTTTTGTCATCCACAATAACTCTCTCTTTTGTTATCCACGATAACTCCCTCTCTTTTGTCATCCATGATAACTGTGTCAATCCATTCCTCCAGTGGACTCTACCCTCAATTGGCCCATGCTGATGACTGCAACTCTTATCGGAGAGATTCTAGCCAAGTTTATCACACAAAGGTCCGTTTCTTTCACTCAAATTTTACCTTTGCTGAAAATATTTCATTGCTAGTCTTGTTTATATGCAGCCAGTGATGCATGAATAATGTTACATTTCATTGCTAGTCTTGTTTATATGCAGCCAGTGATGCATGAATAATGTTACATTTCATTGCTAGTCTTGTTTATATGCAGTCAGTGATGCATGAATAATGTTACATTTCATTGCTAGTCTTGTTTATATGCAGTCAGTGATGCATGAATAATGTTACATTTCATTGCTAGTCTTGTTTATATGCAGCCAGTGATGCATGAATAATGTTACATTTCATTGCTAGTCTTGTTTATATGCAGCCAGTGATGCATGAATAATGTTACATTTCATTGCTAGTCTTGTTTATATGCAGTCAGTGATGCATGAATAATGTTATATTTCATTGCTAGTCTTGTTTATATGCAGCCAGTAATGCATGAATAATGTTACATTTCATTGCTAGTCTTGTTTATATGCAGTCAGTGATGCATGAATAATGTTATATTTCATTGCTAGTCTTGTTTATATGTTTATATGCACCCAGTGATGCATGAATAATGTTACATTTCATTGCTAGTCTTGTTTATATGCAGCCAGTGACGCATGAATAATGTTACATTTATTGCTAGTCTTGTTTATATGCACCCAGTGATGCATGAATAATGTTACATTTCATTGCTAGTCTTGTTTATATGCACCCAGTGATGCATGAATAATGTTACATTTCATTGCTAGTCTTGTTTATATGCAGCCAGTAATGCATGAATAATGTTACATTTCATTGCTAGTCTTGTTTATATGCAGTCAGTGATGCATGAATAATGTTATATTTCATTGCTAGTCTTGTTTATATGTTTATATGCACCCAGTGATGCATGAATAATGTTACATTTCATTGCTAGTCTTGTTTATATGCAGCCAGTGACGCATGAATAATGTTACATTTATTGCTAGTCTTGTTTATATGCACCCAGTGATGCATGAATAATGTTACATTTCATTGCTAGTCTTGTTTATATGCAGCCAGTGATGCATGAATAATGTTACATTTCATTGCTAGTCTTGTTTATATGCAGCCAGTGATGCATGAATAATGTTACATTTCATTGCTAGTCTTGTTTATATGCAGTCAGTGATGCATGAATAATGTTACATTTCATTGCTAGTCTTGTTTATATGCACCCAGTGATGCATGAATAATGTTACATTTCATTGCTAGTCTTGTTTATATGCACCCAGTGATGCATGAATAATGTTACATTTCATTGCTAGTCTTGTTTATATGCAGTCAGTGATGCATGAATAATGTTACATTTCATTGCTAGTCTTGTTTATATGCAGCCAGTGATGCATGAATAATGTTATATTTCATTGCTAGTCTTGTTTATATGCAGTCAGTGATGCATGAATAATGTTACATTTCATTGCTAGTCTTGTTTATATGCAGCCAGTGATGCATGAATAATGTTACATTTCATTGCTAGTCTTGTTTATATGCAGTCAGTGATGCATGAATAATGTTACATTTCATTGCTAGTCTTGTTTATATGCACCCAGTGATGCATGAATAATGTTACATTTCATTGCTAGTCTTGTTTACATGCAGCCAGTGATGCATGAATAATGTTACATTTCATTGCTAGTCTTGTTTATATGCAGCCAGTGATGCATGAATAATGTTACATTTCATTGCTAGTCTTGTTTATATGCAGCCAGTGATGCATGAATAATGTTACATTTCATTGCTAGTCTTGTTTATATGCAGTCCGTGATGCATGAATAATGTTACATTTCATTGCTAGTCTTGTTTACATGCAGCCAGTGATGCATGAATAATGTTACATTTCATTGCTAGTCTTGTTTATATGCAGCCAGTGATGCATGAATAATGTTACATTTCATTGCTAGTCTTGTTTATATACAGTCAGTGATGCATGAATAATGTTACATTTCATTGCTAGTCTTGTTTATATACAGCCAGTGATGCATGAATAATGTTACATTTCATTGCTAGTCTTGTTTATATGCAGCCAGTGATGCATGAATAATGTTACATTTCATTGCTAGTCTTGTTTATATACAGCCAGTGATGCATGAATAATGTTACATTTCATTGCTAGTCTTGTTTATATGCAGCCAGTGATGCATGAATAATGTTACATTTCATTGCTAGTCTTGTTTATATGCAGCCAGTGATGCATGAATAATGTTACATTTCATTGCTAGTCTTGTTTATATGCAGCCAGTGATGCATGAATAATGTTACATTTCATTGCTAGTCTTGTTTATATACAGCCAGTGATGCATGAATAATGTTACATTTCATTGCTAGTCTTGTTTATATGCACCCAGTGATGCATGAATAACGTTACATTTCATTGCTAGTCATATGCAGCCAGTGATGCATGACTAAAGTGTTACCTGCTCTACTTGTTTCCTCTTTTCCTGTTTGCCTAGTCCAAGTCCTTTGTGGTGATCCACCCCACCAGCGTCTTCTCTACCAACCCGGAGTATCTTCAACCTGAGGTACGTACTTGCTACGATAGACACTGTGCACTCAACTAAAATGTTCACATAACAGGTGTAGTTTTGACTCTGACTCCTCCCATTTTCACAGGACAAGAAGGTGGGGCAGGAACTACTGGCGTATGTGTGAGTATGAAAGATGTTGCTATAGCCACTGGGAGAGGGGAGTGGCTGTGGTTCTTGCGGAATATCGTATAGAGGGGTGTTTTCGAGGAGTTTAATATTCATGGTTTTTGTGGCTAGAGTGCAATCCATGGAATAGGTATGGTGAGGACAGCAGGGTAATGGATGTCCCCGCAGAATCTTCTGTTAGTTACCGTCTCTGTGAATATTTAAACCCTCAAAAGGTCCTTCCATGCTTAGAGCTAGTGGGTGTGACCAGGTGACACTAGCTAGCTCAACTAGCAATGAATATGCATGAGCTGTTGTTACTAATTAGAGCTAGCTGGGTGACTAGCAATGAATATGCATGAGCTGTTGCACTAACTAGAGCTAGCTGGGTGACTAGCAATGAATATGCATGAGCTGTTGCACTAACTAGAGCTAGCTGGGTGACTAGCAATGAATATGCATGAGCTGTTGCACTAACTAGAGCTAGCTGGGTGACTAGCAATGAATATGCATGAGCTGTTGCACTAACTTGAGCTAGCTGGGTGACTAGCAATGAATATGCATGAGTTGTTGCACTAACTAGAGCTAGCTGGGTGACTAGCAATGAATATGCATGAGCTGTTGCACTAACTAGAGCTAGCTGGGTGACTAGCAATGAATATGCATGAGTTGTTGCACTAACTAGAGCTAGCTGGGTGACTAGCAATGAATATGCATGAGCTGTTGCACTAACTAGAGCTAGCTGGGTGACTAGCAATGAATATGCATGAGCTGTTGCACTAACTAGAGCTAGCTGGGTGACTAGCAATGAATATGCATGAGCTGTTGCACTAACTAGAGCTAGCTGGGTGACTAGCAATGAATATGCATGAGCTGTTGCACTAACTAGAGCTAGCTGGGTGACTAGCAATGAATATGCATGAGCTGTTGCACTAATTAGAGCTAGTGGGTGTGACCAGGTGCCTGGTAGCTAGACTAGCAATGAATATGCATGAGCTGTGATGTACTAACTAGAGCTAGCTGAGTGTGACCGGATGCATGAGCTGTGATGTACTAACTAGAGCTAGCTGAGTGTGACCGGATGCATGAGCTGTGATGTACTAACTAGAGCTAGCTGAGTGTGACCAGATGCATGAGCTGTGATGTACTAACTAGAGCTAACTAGGTGTGACGGGTACTATTGTAGCTAGACTAGCTATGAGTATGCATGAGGAGTGAATCCCTTCCTTAGAGCTGCTAAACAGGTTGCATAGTAACTCTTCCCCCCCCCCACACACACACCCTTATAAAACCAGAAGCTTCTTCCAAGCCGCTGGATGGCGTATAGTCCTTGGCCAGTGCCGTCATCCCAAAATTCAACGCCTTAGTTAATTCATTTTTTATTATTTAAAAAATTAATTTTCAATTTATTATATCCTTGCTAAATCTTAAGCTATGCGCAAAACTAGTTTCATAGATTGCATGTACTTATGAGCGTGTTCTCTACATACGTTCAGTTTCTCCCACATCACCAGCATCTCTCTCTCTCTCCACTGTTGGCTAAGGCAGGCCAGCTATCTTTTGTCCTTCCAGTTCTTTTGTGTGCTTGCTTTACTGTGTTCTTCGGTTTGTTTTCTCTCCTTTTAGGTGAGGATGTTTTGTTTTGTGTTTCCATGTACTTACAGAAGTTTTCCTTTGAGTGGAGATGTAAGGCCTGATGCACTTGGTGTGGAGTTGTGCATCAATATTGAGCTGTGGCTGTGACTGGTGCACTTGGTGTAGGGTTGAATCAATACAGAGCTGTGGCTGTGACTGGACTGGTGCACTTGGTGTAGGGCTGTGCATCAATACAGAGCTGTGGTTATGACTGGTGCACTTGGTGTAGGGTTGTGCATCAATACAGAGCTGTGGCTGTGACTGGTGCACTTGGTGTAGGGTTGTGCATCAACATTGAGCTGTGGCTGTGACTGGTGCACTTGGTGTAGGGTTGTGCATCAATACTGAGCTGTGGCTGTGACTGGTGCACTTGGTGTAGGGTTGTGCATCAATGAGCTGTGGTTGCACTTGGTGTAGGCTCAACACTGAGCTGTGGTTGTGTATCAATACTGAGCTTTGGCTGTGACTGGTGCACTTGGTGTAGGGTTGTGCATCAATACAGAGCTGCATGGTTGTAACTGGTGCACTTGGTGTAGGGTTGTGCATCAACACTGAGCTGTGGTTGTGACTGGTGCACTTGGTGTAGAGTTGTGCATCAACACTGAGCTGTGGTTGTGACTGGTGCACTTGGTGTAGGGTTGTGCATCAACACTGAGCTGTGGTTGTGACTGGTGCACTTGGTGTAGGGTTGTGCATCAATACAGAGCTGTGGCTGTGACTGGTGCACTTGGTGTAGGGTTGTGCATCAACACTGAGCTGTGGTTGTGACTGGTGCACTTGGTGTAGGGTTGTGCATCAACACTGAGCTGTGGTTGTGACTGGTGCACTTGGTGTAGGGCTGTGCATCAACACTGAGCTGTAGTTGTGACTGGTGCACTTGGTGTAGGGTTGTGCATCAACACTGAGCTGTGGTTGTGACTGGTGCACTTGGTGTAGGGTTGTGCATCAATACAGAGCTGTGGCTGTGACTGGTGCACTTGGTGTAGGGTTGTGCATCAACACTGAGCTGTGGTTGTGACTGGTGCACTTGGTGTAGGGTTGTGCATCAATACAGAGCTGTGGCTGTGACTGGTGCACTTGGTGTAGGGTTGTGCATCAACACTGAGCTGAGGTTGTGACTGGTGCACTTGGTGTAGGGTTGTGCATCAACACTGAGCTGTGGTTGTGACTGGTGCACTTGGTGTAGGGTTGTGCATCAACACTGAGCTGTGGCTGTGACTGGTGCACTTGGTGTAGGGCTGTGCATCAACACTGAGCTGTGGTTGTGACTGGTGCACTTGGTGTAGGGTTGTGCATCAATACTGAGCTGTAGCTGTGGACTGGTGCACTTGGTGTAGGGCTGTGCATCAACACTGAGCTGTGGTTGTGACTGGTGCACTTGGTGTAGGGTTGTGCATCAATACAGAGCTGTGGTTGTGACTGGTGCACTTGGTGTAGGGTTGTGCATCAATACTGAGCTGTGGCTGTGACTGGTGCACTTGGTGTAGGGTTGTGCTTCAATACAGAGCTGTGACTGGTGCACTTGGTGTAGAGTTGTGCATCAACACTGAGCTGTGGCTGTGACTGGTGCACTTGGTGTAGGGTTGTGCATCAATACAGAGCTGTGGTTGTGACTGGTGCACTTGGTGTAGGGTTGTGCATCAATACAGAGCTGTGGTTGTGACTGGTGCACTTGGTGTAGGGTTGTGCATCAACACTGAGCTGTGGTTGTGACTGGTGCACTTGGTGTAGGGTTGTGCATCAATACAGAGCTGTGGTTGTGACTGGTGCACTTGGTGTAGGGTTGTGCATCAACACTGAGCTGTGGTTGTGACTGGTGCACTTGGTGTAGGGTTGTGCATCAATACAGAGCTGTGGCTGTGACTGGTGCACTTGGTGTAGGGTTGTGCATCAACACTGAGCTGTGGTTGTGACTGGTGCACTTGGTGTAGGGTTGTGCATCAATACAGAGCTGTGGCTGTGACTGGTGCACTTGGTGTAGGGTTGTGCATCAACACTGAGCTGTGGTTGTGACTGGTGCACTTGGTGTAGGGTTGTGCATCAATACAGAGCTGTGGGTGTGACTGGTGCACTTGGTGTAGGGTTGTGCATCAACACTGAGCTGTGGTTGTGACTGGTGCACTTGGTGTAGGGTTGTGCATCAACACTGAGCTGTGGTTATGATTGATGCACTTGGTGTAGGGTTGTGCATCAATAACTGAGCTGTGGTTGTGATTGAGTGTAGTGACTACAAGTTTGTACTCATTCCTACTGTTACGAGGTTTTTCTGCCAATGAGCTTATCATTGAGGGCACAGTCTCGATACTGCACAACCACTATGCTGCAAATCTCCTAGTGCTGTGTGTTGTAATCAACTTAAACTTCATTTGAGAGCCCATATAAGAGCTTGATAAATTGTCTTGACAAGGTGTACTCCTGTAGCTGTTCATTTGAAGGTTGCAATGGTAGGTGAGGCTATGAGTGCCTATTATAGAGAGAATTACAGAACTTACCCGCTGGATTGAGAGGGCTGAAGAACTTTGAAGCTATTGCATTGACAAGGAAATGACAAAGAATTTCAGGGCTTGTTTTTTCCCTCCCTATTTTTTTATTTTTAATAGCTTACAATCAAGTGAGCTCTAAGTATACAAAGCACGCATGGATTACACACAAATTGAATTGCAGCTTGCTTGAAGCCAGCTAATAAAGCCGATGAGTTTTCTACATGCTGTAGGGAATTCACAATGATATTCACCCAGCACTAAAATGTGTGGGTGTGTGTGTGTGTTCCAAGCCAAACTTGTCCTTAGAAATGTGGGTGAGCTAGAAGTGCTGGGATAACTGCTGACTTGAACCCATGCCTCATTAGTAGCTCGCATAGCCAACCCTTTACCTCCCTGATTGGTGGGGGAGGAAAGAGGGTCTGGGAACACAGTATACTGAAGTTGATCTTGCTTCCACTGCAATGACGATGTTATTCAGTGCATGCTTGGATTGTTTGCAACTTGTGCAGCCTTCATGGCAATGTATGCACGACCTTCATGGATGCATGCGTGGCCTTCATGGCATGCATGCACGGCCTTCATGGATGCATGCGTGGCCTTCATGGCATGCATGCACGGCCTTCATGGATGCATGCGTGGCCTTCAATGCATGACCTTCACGGCATGCATGGCCTTCATTTTATATAACGTGCAGTGAATACTAGAGATTTGGAACTCTGCCTCTTGGTTGAGGTGAGGCATCTTTACAGAGCTTGCAGAAAGCATTTTTTCTGGTCTCCGTTTATGGCGTCAGTACCTCCCACTTTGACATCAGTTCCTTTTTTTATTTTTTTATTTTACGATAACTCCATCCATTTAGAGCAGCCAGTAATTACATTCCGGCAGAACAAATTTAGAATGAGTGTTCCCAGACATTTTTGCAGAGTTACGCCAAAGTCCATTAATGCATGGGTTACACATCATGGTTTAGATAATACTTACTATGGTATTTGGGACTAGCTAGTGTTGTGTGAGGGAGGAGTCTATTGAGTGAGGAATCTATTGCAACCCTCCCTTCCCCAGAGATCTGTTGGAGACCAACAAGCCGTACTTGGTGAACGTGATGAGGACTCCCACCTTACAAACCATCACCCTCTTCTCCCAAGACATTGACACAAACACCGACTGCACCAGGTAAATATGAACCTCGCCATTTCCAGCAAGGTGGTGGGCTCCATCAGCTTAAAGAAGCAGTTATAGAAACCAACGCTTTGTCCTTCCTCTGACCCGCAGCGATAATCATTCAAAACGTCTTCCCCTTCTTTTGTTCCGTGTGCTCCTTTTCTCTTCCTTTTTAGCTTCCTTGTTTTCTTCCCACAGATTAGTGGTGGATGGCTGGCTGGAGTTGAAGTTCCGGAGCAGCGAGGCTGGCCAGCAAGTGGTGGCCGCGTTGCAAACTCTCAGGAATACTTGGGCTCATCTCCTTCAGCTGAAACTTGAGGCATCTAAACGTGTGTTGCTGTTGCATACTTCTGTTATTGTTGCATACTCTGTTGCAGTTGTTGTATGCTACTGTTGCTACATACTGCTGTTGCTACATACTGCTGTTGTTGTTGCATGTTGCTGTTGTTGCATCTGTTGCTGCATACTTCTGTTGTTGTATGCTACTGTTGCTGTTGCTACATACTGCTGTTGCTACATACTGCTGTAGTTATTGCATGATACCGTTGCTGTTGTTGCATCTGTTGCTGCATTTTACTGCTGTTGTGTTGTTGCTGCATACTGCTCTTGTTGCATGATACTGTTGCTGTGTTGCATCTGTTGCTGCATTCTGATGTTGTATGCTACTGTTGCTACATACTTCCGTTGTTATTGCATGGTACTGTTGCTGTTGTTGCATCTGTTGCTGCATTTTACTGTTGTGTGTTGCTGTTATTCCATGATACTGTTGCTGCATACTGCTGTTGTTGCATAATACTGTTACTGTTGTTGCATGCTGCATTCTGTTGTTGTATGCTACTGTTGCTGTTGCTGCATGATACTGTTGTTGTTGTGTTGCATCTGTTGCTGCAGACTGCTGTTATTGTTCCATTCCATTGGTGGTGTTGATGTGTTCCTTAAACATTGATGTAGAGCGCTACTCCAGGGGTGATTCTGACTACAGCCACCATGCTGATGAGGTAGATAACACAGCCCAAGTAGCGGCGCTTGAAGATCTCCTTGCTACCAAACTTGCCGAGTACTTGGCTGGCACCTTTCCGTACTCTCTCTGCAGGCTGCCAAGCACATGCCTGGACAACCTCTACAGAGGACCTCCTAAAACAGGTCTGCTATGTTGGCCAGCTCTTCAAGTCCTAGCCATAGCATTACATCACCATGATGTCATCAGCAGAATTGTCGAGGTTGCCTCAGACCCTAGCCTTTGCCCTGCCCTAACTCTAGCAATGTAATCCGGTATTGATGTCATCCTGATTTAATTCTAGGATTGTGGAAATAGCTTTTATTCTTCGTTATTTTTAATTTAAGCTCACACTTGTGCCTGCATGGCAAAACAAAAAGGGAACCCTTTACCTATTGAATATTTTTGATGTTTTTTCTTCTTTTCCTAGAACCTGCTCAATGCCATATTTGATGAAGAAAAAAACATTCTATGGCCCGTGAGGCTCTTAACTTGCTCCTTGCACTTTGTTATAAGCATCATAGATATCCCGCATAGAACATCTATAAAGACGTGCATGTGGATGGTGAATTGTGCTTAGTGGGAATTGATATCTTGTACAGAGGACAAGGAGGGAGAGAAATGCGATACTGCAGTAGGAGTGGCTAAGGGTGAGGCTCTATCCATCTCCTCTTCCAGTGGTGTGAAGGAAGGAAAGAAGAGCCATCCCGTCAAGGGTGGTTGGTGTATTACTGACTATCTGACATATGATTGGTAAGGAATCACATCACAGTATATATAGATATAATTTGGTTAGTTGTATTGTCATGGTTATATTCATTCTTACAGTCTAGTGGATGAGTTGGGGATCTCATCCTCTGAAGCTTCATTCATTCGCCGGGTGTGGACATGCCCTATGTGTGAAACTAAGCTAGCTGTGAATATGGCTGAACAGCTCCAGCATCAGGCCAGCTGCAAGAAGGAAGTGAATGATGCTCTTCAGAAATGTGGAGGAGCAGGGCCCTCTTCATCTCAGAATCCAGCTGTGTTGAAGGAATACAACTGTGCACAGTGTGGAATCACGTTGGAACTGACTACCATAGACATCTTAAAACATAAACGTGAACATGCAAGAACGAAGGCTCACTAGGAACACTATTATTTATTTTACTGTTGCGATACTTACCGGTTTATGTTGCATAGCAACGCTCGACTATAACTTTGTCATGACTTCTTTGTGCGATGGAAAAGGAATTCCCACTAGCTCTCGCCTCTCTAAGGTAGAGATAGATTTGAGTTCTAGGCCGGAAGGGATAGCCGGTAGGCTTTGGGACGGCGGTAGTACGGAATCGTTGCAGCGGAAATTACTGCGGGAAGAAGCAGTAGAGCACACAGCTGCGGCGCTGGAAGATGAAGAGGAGGAAGATGGTAGCGACGTTGATGAAGAAGAGCTGTGAGCTTAATTGATATTTTAGTTGGGTTTTGACGCTGAGCACTGTATTCTGCAACAAAAATGTGGTTGTCTTGCAGACGAACTTTTTACTATGTCAAAATACCGAAGAAATTGCATATAGAGTTATGACACTTTATGTTATAGCTATAAATTTATACAGCATGTCCCAAAAGTTCTTGTGCAGTTAAACTTTAAACCAGATGTTTATAATGAGCTAATTATTTGGGGGGTTACCTATATAATTATATAGGTCCATAACAGCAGTAAAAAAGAAAAATCACTTCCCATTATGGAAGGAGGCTCCCCATAGAAATTCAATTAACAACAGTTTAAGCAAACCGGCTAAACCCAGAATGAGAAGGACTCCCAAAAAGTTAATATTTGGTGTGGGAAATCTTGCATTATAATCTTTTTTTAAATTAATTTATTTTTGACTTGGTCAAAAATGGTGAATCTTACTTGACAATGTTTCAGTTCTGCAGAAGTTACATCTTGTAAATATATAACACTATTTTTCAGCAAGATGGGGCACCGTCATTATGCTTTATATATGTGGCTATTTGTGGATGACACTTTCTCTGATTGGTGGATTGGTAGAGGAAGATCTCTTGCTTGGCTGCATCACATGATCTTTCACCATTGGACTTTTTCTTGTGGGGTCACGTCAAAACTGTTGTGTATGCATCAAACCTCATTTTATGATTTTTGGGCTAGGGTTACAAAAGCAATCCATTCCATTACTGTTCAGCAGCTGATGAATGTTTTCGCACAGAAAATTGGCTATATAGAACAATGTATAACACATGATAGTGGTTATGTTGAAGTTTAATTTTATATATAGCATCAATGATTGAGTTTTCAAATTTTGAGTTTGTAACATTTATACAGAAGTTTAAAACTGCACAATGACTTTTGGGTGTATGTATGCTATTTTCAGATTAATATTTTACTTTTGTTGTCCTTTTTTGTAATGTTTTCTGATCAATTAAATTTGATGATGTGAATGATAATATTTTAACACGTGAACTAGAGAAGCTTCCTCAAACGAAATATTGGTATATATACATTAGAAGGCTAGAGCATCTAGTCAAAATGCTGAGAATTTCAAGTTGATTATTGAGGTCATTGTAATTAGCAAATTTTTGCACACACATGCCATTAAATTCCTGGACACAGTACAAAGAGAATTGAGTTTGACCAATGGGGAGGGGGAAATGCCTCAATAAACAAGTAGGTGTGGTGCTAAAAAAATAATCAGTATATATCTGTGTATCTAATAAATTCATATTTTCTTCTGTTTTATTATTATTATAATAATAATAATAATAATAATAATAATAATAATAATAATAATAATAATAATAATAATAATAATAATAATAATAATAATAATAATAATAAAAGCTTCACATTATTATAATAAATATAATCATTATTATAATTAATATTATATTGATAAAGCTTCACATTATTATAATTGATGGTTTGAGGGGGAAGAAGAAAAATAATAATAATAATAAAAATACCAAAATAACAATAAATACATAATCTAATTAAATAAATAACTAAAAAGCTAACGACAAGTTCAACTCCTGACTGACCCCAAAACAGACGAGGCATTCCCCTGGACTGCAACCGAGAGACGCTGAAGGAGGTGTTGTTTTTATTTGTTGTTTGTTGTTTTAAAAAGTTCATTTACATTGTTAATTTTTTTTAAAGGTTAAAGGTTGAAATATACTTCATGAAATCTGCAAAATTATGCATTTTTGTGTAATATATATATGTGTGTGTGTGTGTTATCAATGTCTGCATTGTAGCTTAAGAAATGCCACTCCTTATGACGAGGGATACGAGGAGAGTTTACAAAGCCATGAAGTAAGTATTTATGTCACCAACTAATGTAAGGGATAACTGGTCCTCCCCTCAGCTTCTCTTGGCATATGCATTGTTGTGTACTGCATGCAGACCACCTCGTGCAGTAACTAAGTTCATTATGTGGCCACACCTTATTTACACCTTACCCAGTGTTTGACACGTCAAGATCCTTTGTTCACATCTTGTCCCCACATGGTCCGAAATGGGTGGGGCATTACCTCTGCTTGTTTGAAGATTGAAAAATACACTTGGAATTTGTTGATACTTGGGAATTAGCTCATGATTTGACAGGAGCGAGAACAATTGTACTGAACCAAACTTGTTAAACTAATAATTCATCATCTACTAATGCTTAGCATCTGTCTTCATTCTGAGTATGTTAGAGCTGATTCAAGTTCCTATTTGTCTTTAATTAACCTTTTCTCGGTTCCTTTCACATTTATGTTTTGGGCAACTTTAGTAGAATTAGCACACTCGTTCCCATCTCTCTCGCATGTGCCGGGACAATACATTAATGCTTGTGCTGTGCTCGGTGCAGGAGAGATCTGGATGAGACCCTCTTTTGAAACGAGCTGCTAACTATATAGCCATCTTATTTTGTATTAGGTTTTGTTTGAGGTGCAAGCTCAGAGTAAGTTTGAAGCGCAGGAAGAAGGTGATTTGGGTTTCAAACAGAGAGAGATCTTAACCGTTCTGGAGTCAAGCAGAGATGATGGTTGGCTGTTGGCTGAGAATGCTCTGGGAGAGAGAGGTCTTATACCAGGCAACTTTGTCAAGGTGAATGAACAGTGACAATGAGATTACACTTTGTGAATATAACAGTAGCTCTGTCGCCATGTCCAAAGGAATATACATATTTGAGGGTTCAAATATTTGCAGATGGTGCTGCATTTCAACCACACCCATTTCCACTCGTATTCACATAACCACAAAAACTTCCCCTGAAAATATGCCTATATATATGAGTCTGTGTCAAGATCGTTGATTGTCATGCACCTCTTCCCAAATCATGCAAGTAGAATGCCATATTGGGGACGAGACCGACTGTCATCTAGTTATAGCATGTGGAGTTGTAATGGGTGTGTCCAACCTGCATGCACCCGTGCTTATATACTGACTAGCACACAAACTAAAGCAGCAATATCTAGATCATGAGCCAGCCACCAGTCATTGAATATTTTTTGTGCTATCAGATTAATGCACGCCAGCATATTATTGTATGTAGCCACTCCCACTTGTATTGTATGTAGCCACTCCCAGTTGCTGGTCAAGAGCCGTGTGCTATCGTGTCAGCAGCAACAGCAGCAGGTATACCCGCAAGTCAACAGCGTAAATATGTGAAATATGCAAGGGAAAAGTGGGGGGGGGAGGGGGTTCAAATAAATTTGCGTGGGAATAAATGTGGAAGGAAATGTGTGTGTGTGGAGGGGGGGGATTGTTGTTTATCATGAAAATATAGTATCGAGGTCGGTCATGGCATCTTAGCATATGACCATTCAACTTACTTCATGCTTGGCTTAGTTATGACTGCCTGCCATTGTCCATTTGTTTGCTCGCCATTTGCTGTTACGCGACTATCTGTGCACTTTGACCTCAAATCAGGAGGAGGGGGACTTTACACACAAGTGTTATTCATAACATGTCTGTGCACCAGCAGATACAACTGTGACCTCCATAACTCCACGAAGAGGTCGGGAACTTTGGACGAAGCTGAAGCACCATGTGAACCGGACCAGTCTTGCTGACGTGCTGTGTGCCTTAGGTGCCATTCCCTCCGGCTTCAGGGACTCCACCATGGCTAAACTACTGGCTGATTCATGTAAGCTAGGAGTGGCAGTTGAACTTGCACTTACGGTGGCTAGGAATTGGTTGTTCATGCAACCAGTTGTTTTATTACTCAAACAGTCGACATCTATATAGAAGGGTGATTTTTAGTTCACTTCACAAAATGTATTGATGATTTGTATTTCAAGCATTTCTTGGATTTTTTTTTTATGCCAAAGTTTCAACAGAATGCTTCAGTCTTCATGAATGAAGACTGAAGCATTCTGTTGATAAACATTGGCATTAAAAAAACAAGAGCTGATTCCTATTGCCGGTATAGTAGATACTTGTTCACATTACCAATTGTAGCTTTTGTCGCTATGCTTTTTTTCTTTGCTGGGTCTAAAAACTATCCCTCCCCTGCTTGATGGAAACATTATCAGGGTTTTAACTGCCAGTTCATCGCTAATTGTATTATAGAGTGTGCGATAAATCTTCAGAGTATTGTGACTTTCAATGAACTCTCAGTTGACATAACATTATAATAACCTTCTCAATGATCAACTTATTGTCTTCTCTCGATGTTTCGACTAGACACTCTAGCCTTCATCAGGAATAATGACTAGACGCTCTAGCCTTCATCAAGAATAATGACTAGATGCTCTAGCCTTCATCAGGAATAGTGACTAGATGCTCTAGCCTTCATCAGGAATAATGACTAGACGCTCTAGCCTTCATCAAGAATAATGACTAGATGCTCTAGCCTTCATCAGGAATAATGACTAGATGCTCTAGCCTTCATCAGGAATAATGACTATACGCTCTACCCCTCATCAGGAATAGTGACTAGATGCTCTAGCCTTCATCAGGAATAATGACTAGACGCTCTAGCCTTCATCAGGAATAGTGACTAGATGCTCTAGCCCTCATCAGGAATAATGACCAGATGCTCTAGCCTTCATCAGGAATAGTGACTAGACGCTCTAGCCTTCATCAGGAATAGTGACTAGATGCTCTAGCCTTCATCAGGAATAATGACTAGATGCTCTAGCCTTCATCAGGAATAGTGACTAGATGCTCTAGCCCTCATCAGGAATAATGACTAGACGCTCTAGCCTTCATCAGGAATAGTGACTAGACGCTCTAGCCTTCATAAGGAATAATGACTCTAGCTTTCATCAGGAATAGTGACTAGATGCTCTAGCCTTCATCAGGAATAATGACTAGCCGCTTTAGCCTTCATCAGGAATAATGACTAGATGCTCTAGCCTTCATCAGGAATAATGACTAGATGCTCTAGCCTTCATCAGGAATAATGCCTAGATGCTCTAGCCTTCATCAGGAATAATGACTAGACGCTCTAGCCTTCATCAGGAATAATGACTAGACGCTCTAGCCTTCATCAGGAATAATGACTAGATGCTCTAGCCTTCATCAGGAATAATGACTAGATGCTCTAGGAATAATGACTAAATGCTCTAGCCTTCATCAGGAATAATGACTAGATGCTCTAGCCTTCATCAGGAATAATGACTAGACGCTCTAGCCTTCATCAGGAATAATGACTAGATGCTCTGGCCTTCATCAGGAATAATGACTAGATGCCAGGAATAATGACTAGATGCTCTAGCCTTCATCAGAAATAATGACTAGATGCTCTGGCCTTCATCAGGAATAATGACTAGATGCTCTGGCCTTCATCAGGAATAATGACTAGATGCTCTGGCCTTCATCAGGAATAATGACTAGATGCTCTGGCCTTCATCAGGAATAATGACTAGATGTCTGGCCTTCATCAGGAATAATGACTAGATGCTGTGGCCTTCATCAGGAATAATGACTAGATGCTCTGGCCTTCATCAGGAATAATGACTAGATGCTCTGGCCTTCATCAGGAATAATGACTAGATGCTCTGGCCTTCATCAGGAATAATGACTAGAAGCTCTGGCCTTCATCAGGAATAATGACTAGATGCTCTAGCCTTCATCAGGAATAATGACTAGATGCTCTAGCCTTCATCAGGAATAATGACTAGATGCTCTAGCCTTCATCAGGAATAATGACTAGACGCTCTAGCCTTCATCAGGAATAATGACTAGGTGCTCTAGCCTTCATCAGGAATAATGACTAGGTGCTCTAACCTTCATCAGGAATAATGACTAGACGCTCTAGCCCTCATCAGGAATAATGACTAGACGCTCTAGCCTTCATCAGGAATAATGACTAGATGCTCTAGCCTTCATCAGGAATAGTGACTAGCCGCTCTAGCCTTCATCAGGAATAGTGACTAGACGCTCTAGCCTTCATCAGGAATAGTGCCTAGATGCTCTAGCCTTCATCAGGAATAATGACTAGACGCTCTAGCCTTCATCAGGAATAATGACTAGATGCTCTAGCCTTCATCAGGAATAATGACTAGATGCTCTAGCCTTCATCAAGAATAGTGACTAGATGCTCTAGCCTTCATCAGGAATAATGACTAGACGCTCTAGCCTTCATCAGGAATAATGACTAGATGCTCTAGCCTTCATCAGGAATAATGACTAGATGCTCTAGCCTTCATCAGGAATAATGACTAGATGCTTTAGCCTTCATCAGGAATAATGACTAGACGCTCTAGCCTTCATCAGGAATAGTGCCTAGATGCTCTAGCCTTCATCAGGAATAATGACTAGACACTCCAGCCTTCATCAGGAATAATGACTAGACGCTCTAGCCTTCATCAGAAATAATGACTAGACGCTTTAGCCTTCATCAGGAATAATGACTAGACGCTTTAGCCTTCATCAGGAATAATGACTAGACGCTCTAGGCTCCAGTGTTTCCCAAACTTTTTAGCCCAGGGGCCGGTGGGGACTACCCTGAGTGTGTTGTGGGGCGGAGACCATTGGGAGGGGGGGGAATAGGACTAGAACAATTTTGCTTCTGTATTTCTGGTACATGTGAAGCAGAAAAACATGACAGTTGCACGAAGTAATCACAATCATGTGAAACATGGAATTGCTTTTGCTGTTCCATGATGACATCGATGTCAGGCTTGGGATGGGAAGAAGCCACTCTCACAGTGTCTTCCCAAGTGCGCATCAGAGATCAAACTCAGGTACTTGGACTTGGCGTACTTGATCCTGGAGAAAAACTGCTCACAGATGTATTTACTGCCAAACATGGCAAGAACCTCTGACCGTTGGCAGCTAGGTTCGGGAACGTGTTGCATGGCGGGGCCTTGTACAATTCCTTCAGCTCCTTCTCCATAAACTGGGACTTGATGTCCATGTTGCTCTGCAGCTCAATCAGCTCCAGCTGAAGCTCAACTGGAGCTTTGCTTGGGTCAGTTGTAAATGGCATAGAGAAGATTCCAAAGTCCATGCTTCTCGACCTGAACTGCTCAAAGCGGTGCTCAAACTCTGTCTTCAGGTTTCCAACTTCTGCAGCATATCTCTTCCCATCAAAATCATCAGCTCTGTCCTCACATTGCAGACTCTTCATGGCAGGGAATTGATCGAGGTTACCAGCCTCCAACTGAGTCTGCCAGAGCTGCAGCTTCACCTGAAATGAATGCTTGCACACTCTCGAACAGGTTGTGGACGAGCTTCTCCTTGCCCTGCAAGGAGACATTGAGCAAGTTCAGCTTCTCTGTAATGTCCACCAGAAAGGCCAAGTCGCACAGCCACTGGGGATCGGAGAGCTCTGGCCCCACATACCAAGGAACATCTCCAGCTCTTATCCAAGTTCCCAAAAATGTTTCAGAGTGCGTCCCCTGCTGAGCCAACGGATAGAAGCGAAGTAGAGCACATCTCCATAGTTGGCCTCGAGCTCTTCCAACAGTTCCTTCAACTGTCTGTGGTTGAGGGCATGCGCTCTGATAAAGTTGATATGCGAGATGACCTTGCTCATCACTTCCTGGAAGCCAATAGTCTTTGCACAGAGTGCTTCCTGGTGGATGATGCAATGGCCAGGTCACGTGGCAGACGCCTCCTGTCCACCAGCTCAGCCATGACTTGGCCTTGCAGTCCTGATCTGGTCCCCAGCATGGAAGGTGCGCCATCTGTTACCAGCCTCTTGAAGTCTAGCTTTCGCTCCTGCATGGCCATGTTGAGCTGCATGGCCATGTTGAGCTCAAGGAAGACATTCTCTCCAGTGCATGTGTTCTTCATGGGGCAGATAGAGAGGAGCTCCTCTGTGATGTTGCACTCTGCATCAACTCCCCTAATGAAGATGGCCAGCTGTGCAGTGTCGGTGATGTCTGTGCTCTCATCAAGGGCAAGAGAGAAGGCTGTGAACTCCGAGGCCAGGCTGTGCAAGCTGCTCCTTCAGGTTCTTGGACAGATCATCCACCCGCCTGGTACCATTGTGCTGCTCTGGCTGACAGCAGTGAAGGAGGAGGCTTTCTCGGGGATCATCACTTCAACGACTGCCTGCAGGCATTCCTTGATGTGCTCGCCAGCTCTGAAGGGCTTCATTCGCTTGGCAATGCCCATGAAGCTGGCGTGGCAGCTTGCCTTCGTTGACTGGTCTGGTGAAGACGTTCTGCTGTCTGGACAGCTTGGACTTGAGCTCTTTGGCCTTGGCAACTCGTTGTTCTCCTACCAGTCCATCATACCAGAAAGCAGGCAGCCTAGCGCATTGTTTTTGCCCTGAAAGATGAAGTTACCTGTCTGAATGTTTTGACTGGTAGTAGTCAGCGGATGTTAAATAGCTTTGTAACAGCGAGATTTTCTTGAGGCAGAGACACTGCTCCTGTCTGAGATGAAGAAGAATTCCTTGGTCCATTCTTCATCGAAGGCTCGATTTTCCGCATCCACCTTCCACTTCTTTGGCAGTGCCATCCTGGCGCTGCACTGTTGGAGGAGGCAGCAATGTTCAAGGAGTCCAAATCCAAGGTGCAGAAGTCCAAACACAGGATGTGAATGTTGCAAATTGGAGTGAATCTCGGGGAAATCTGCAGGAACTTGAGGCCAGTTCCTTTAAATAGGTTTTTGGCCGAGCCCAGTTACAACAAATGTGGTCATGTTGTGTGTTAAACATGAGAAGTTTGTGCATGTGTTTGTAATGTGGTGTGTTAATCATACAGTTTGTGCATGTGTTAGCTATTACATGCAAGACAAGATGACTGGCACTGTTCAGTTGGGGAGGGTATGTGGAGGGTGTGTCGCCACAAATAAAGATTAAATATTTATGTTTAATTTAATTTGTAAAAAAATGCGTCTTTTCTGATAATCGTCCGAGGGCCGGACTCAGGACCTCCAGGGGCCGGCCCCTGGGCCTGACTTTGGGAAACAAAGGACTAGACTTCATCAGGAATAATGACTAGACGCTCTAGCCTTCATCAGGAATAATGACTAGATGCTCTAGCCTTCATCAGGAATAATGACTAGAAGCTCTAGCCTTCATCAGGAATAATGACTAGATGCTCTGGCCTTCATCAGGAATAATGACTAGATGCTGTGGCCTTCATCAGGAATAATGACTAGATGCTCTAGCCTTCATCAGGAATAGTGACTAGATGCTCTAGCCCTCATCAGGAATAATGACTAGACGCTCTAGCCTTCATCAGGAATAGTGACTAGACGCTCTAGCTTTCATCAGGAATAGTGACTAGATGCTCTAGCCTTCATAAGGAATAATGACTCTAGCTTTCATCAGGAATAGTGACTAGACGCTCTAGCCTTCATAAGGAATAATGACTCTAGCTTTCATCAGGAATAGTGACTAGATGCTCTGGCCTTCATCAGGAATAATGACTAGATGCTGTGGCCTTCATCAGGAATAATGACTAGATGCTCTAGCCTTCATCAGGAATAATGACTAGATGCTCTAGCCTTCATCAGGAATAATGACTAGACGCTCTAGCCTTCATCAGGAATAATGACTAGACGCTCTAGCCTTCATCAGGAATAATGACTAGATGCTCTAGCCTTCATCAGGAATAATGACTAGACGCTCTAGCCTTCATCAGGAATAATGACTAGATGCTCTGGCCTTCATCAGGAATAATGACTAGATGCTCTGGCCTTCATCAGGAATAATGACTAGACGCTGTGGCCTTCATCAGGAATAATGACTAGATGCTCTAGCCTTCATCAGGAATAATGACTAGATGCTCTAGCCTTCATCAGGAATAATGACTAGATGCTCTAGCCTTCATCAGGAATAATGACTAGATGCTCTAGCCTTCATCAGGAATAATGACTAGACGCTCTAGCCTTCATCAGGAATAATGACTAGATGCTCTGGCCTTCATCAGGAATAATGACTAGATGCTCTGGCCTTCATCAGGAATAATGACTAGACGCTGTGGCCTTCATCAGGAATAATGACTAGACGCTCTAGCCTTCACCAGGAATAATGACTAGACGCTCTAGCCTTCATCAAGAATAGTGACTATACGCTCTACCCCTCATCAGGAATAATGACTAGATGCTCTAGCCTTCATCAGGAATAGTGACTAGATGCTCTAGCCCTCATCAGGAATAATGACTAGACGCTCTAGCCTTCATCAGGAATAGTGACTAGACGCTCTAGCCTTCATAAGGAATAATGACTCTAGCTTTCATCAGGAATAGTGACTAGATGCTCTAGCCTTCATCAGGAATAATGACTAGATGCTCTAGCCTTCATCAGGAATAATGCCTAGATGCTCTAGCCTTCATCAGGAATAATGACTAGACGCTCTAGCCTTCATCAGGAATAATGACTAGACGCTCTAGCCTTCATCAGGAATAATGACTAGATGCTCTAGCCTTCATCAGGAATAATGACTAGATGCTCTAGGAATAATGACTAAATGCTCTAGCCTTCATCAGGAATAATGACTAGATGCTCTAGCCTTCATCAGGAATAATGACTAGACGCTCTAGCCTTCATCAGGAATAATGACTAGACGCTGTGGCCTTCATCAGGAATAATGACTAGATGCCAGGAATAATGACTAGATGCTCTAGCCTTCATCAGAAATAATGACTAGATGCTCTGGCCTTCATCAGGAATAATGACTAGATGCTCTGGCCTTCATCAGGAATAATGACTAGATGCTCTGGCCTTCATCAGGAATAATGACTAGATGCTCTGGCCTTCATCAGGAATAATGACTAGATGTCTGGCCTTCATCAGGAATAATGACTAGATGCTGTGGCCTTCATCAGGAATAATGACTAGATGCTCTGGCCTTCATCAGGAATAATGACTAGATGCTCTAGCCTTCATCAGGAATAATGACTAGATGTTCTGGCCTTCATCAGGAATAATGACTAGATGCTCTGGCCTTCATCAGGAATAATGACTAGATGCTCTGGCCTTCATCAGGAATAATGACTAGAAGCTCTAGCCTTCATCAGGAATAATGACTAGACGCTCTGGCCTTCATCAGGAATAATGACTAGATGCTGTGGCCTTCATCAGGAATAATGACTAGACGCTCTAGCCTTCATCAGGAATAATGACTAGATGCTCTAACCTTCATCAGGAATAATGACTAGATGCTGTGGCCTTCATCAGGAATAATGACTAGACGCTCTAGCCTTCATCAGGAATAATGCCTAGATGCTCTAACCTTCATCAGGAATAATGACTAGATGCTGTGGCCTTCATCAGGAATAATGACTAGATGCTCTAGCCTTCATCAGGAATAATGACTAGACGCTCTAGCCCTCATCAGGAATAATGACTAGATGCTCTAGCCTTCATCAGGAATAATGACTAGACGCTCTAGCTTTCATCAGGAATAATGACTAGACGCTCTAGCCTTCATCAAGAATAGTGACTAGCCGCTCTAGCCTTCATCAAGAATAGTGACTAGATGCTCTAGCCTTCACCAGGAATAATGACTAGATGCTCTAGCCTTCATCAGGAATAATGACTAGATGCTTTAGCCTTCATCAAGAATAGTGACTAGATGCTCTAGCCTTCATCAGGAATAATGACTAGATGTTCTAGCCTTCATCAGGAATAATGACTAGACGCTCTAGCCTTCATCAGGAATAATGACTAGACGCTCTAGCCTTCATCAGGAATAATGACTAGACGCTTTAGCCTTCATCAGGAATAATGACTAGACGCTCTAGCCTTCATCAGGAATAATGACTAGACGCTCTAGCCTTCATCAGGAATAATGACTAGATGCTCTAGCCTTCATCAGGAATAATGACTAGATGCTCTAGCCTTCATCAGGAATAATGACTAGACGCTCTAGCTTTCATCAGGAATAATGACTAGATGCTCTGGCCTTCATCAGGAATAATGACTAGACGCTTTAGCCTTCATCAGGAATAATGACTAGACGCTCTAGGCTCCAGTGTTTCCCAAACTTTTTAGCCCAGGGGCCGGTGGGGACTACCCTGAGTGTGTTGTGGGGCGGAGACCATTGGGAGGGGGGGGAATAGGACTAGAACAATTTTGCTTCTGTATTTCTGGTACATGTGAAGCAGAAAAACATGACAGTTGCACGAAGTAATCACAATCATGTGAAACATGGAATTGCTTTTGCTGTTCCATGATGACATCGATGTCAGGCTTGGGATGGGAAGAAGCCACTCTCACAGTGTCTTCCCAAGTGCGCATCAGAGATCAAACTCAGGTACTTGGACTTGGCGTACTTGATCCTGGAGAAAAACTGCTCACAGATGTATTTACTGCCAAACATGGCAAGAACCTCTGACCGTTGGCAGCTAGGTTCGGGAACGTGTTGCATGGCGGGGCCTTGTACAATTCCTTCAGCTCCTTCTCCATAAACTGGGACTTGATGTCCATGTTGCTCTGCAGCTCAATCAGCTCCAGCTGAAGCTCAACTGGAGCTTTGCTTGGGTCAGTTGTAAATGGCATAGAGAAGATTCCAAAGTCCATGCTTCTCGACCTGAACTGCTCAAAGCGGTGCTCAAACTCTGTCTTCAGGTTTCCAACTTCTGCAGCATATCTCTTCCCATCAAAATCATCAGCTCTGTCCTCACATTGCAGACTCTTCATGGCAGGGAATTGATCGAGGTTACCAGCCTCCAACTGAGTCTGCCAGAGCTGCAGCTTCACCTGAAATGAATGCTTGCACACTCTCGAACAGGTTGTGGACGAGCTTCTCCTTGCCCTGCAAGGAGACATTGAGCAAGTTCAGCTTCTCTGTAATGTCCACCAGAAAGGCCAAGTCGCACAGCCACTGGGGATCGGAGAGCTCTGGCCCCACATGCCAAGGAACATCTCCAGCTCTTATCCAAGTTCCCAAAAATGTTTCAGAGTGCGTCCCCTGCTGAGCCAACGGATAGAAGCGAAGTAGAGCACATCTCCATAGTTGGCCTCGAGCTCTTCCAACAGTTCCTTCAACTGTCTGTGGTTGAGGGCATGCGCTCTGATAAAGTTGATATGCGAGATGACCTTGCTCATCACTTCCTGGAAGCCAATAGTCTTTGCACAGAGTGCTTCCTGGTGGATGATGCAATGGCCAGGTCACGTGGCAGACGCCTCCTGTCCACCAGCTCAGCCATGACTTGGCCTTGCAGTCCTGATCTGGTCCCCAGCATGGAAGGTGCGCCATCTGTTACCAGCCTCTTGAAGTCTAGCTTTCGCTCCTGCATGGCCATGTTGAGCTGCATGGCCATGTTGAGCTCAAGGAAGACATTCTCTCCAGTGCATGTGTTCTTCATGGGGCAGATAGAGAGGAGCTCCTCTGTGATGTTGCACTCTGCATCAACTCCCCTAATGAAGATGGCCAGCTGTGCAGTGTCGGTGATGTCTGTGCTCTCATCAAGGGCAAGAGAGAAGGCTGTGAACTCCGAGGCCAGGCTGTGCAAGCTGCTCCTTCAGGTTCTTGGACAGATCATCCACCCGCCTGGTACCATTGTGCTGCTCTGGCTGACAGCAGTGAAGGAGGAGGCTTTCTCGGGGATCATCACTTCAACGACTGCCTGCAGGCATTCCTTGATGTGCTCGCCAGCTCTGAAGGGCTTCATTCGCTTGGCAATGCCCATGAAGCTGGCGTGGCAGCTTGCCTTCGTTGACTGGTCTGGTGAAGACGTTCTGCTGTCTGGACAGCTTGGACTTGAGCTCTTTGGCCTTGGCAACTCGTTGTTCTCCTACCAGTCCATCATACCAGAAAGCAGGCAGCCTAGCGCATTGTTTTTGCCCTGAAAGATGAAGTTACCTGTCTGAATGTTTTGACTGGTAGTAGTCAGCGGATGTTAAATAGCTTTGTAACAGCGAGATTTTCTTGAGGCAGAGACACTGCTCCTGTCTGAGATGAAGAAGAATTCCTTGGTCCATTCTTCATCGAAGGCTCGATTTTCCGCATCCACCTTCCACTTCTTTGGCAGTGCCATCCTGGCGCTGCACTGTTGGAGGAGGCAGCAATGTTCAAGGAGTCCAAATCCAAGGTGCAGAAGTCCAAACACAGGATGTGAATGTTGCAAATTGGAGTGAATCTCGGGGAAATCTGCAGGAACTTGAGGCCAGTTCCTTTAAATAGGTTTTTGGCCGAGCCCAGTTACAACAAATGTGGTCATGTTGTGTGTTAAACATGAGAAGTTTGTGCATGTGTTTGTAATGTGGTGTGTTAATCATACAGTTTGTGCATGTGTTAGCTATTACATGCAAGACAAGATGACTGGCACTGTTCAGTTGGGGAGGGTATGTGGAGGGTGTGTCGCCACAAATAAAGATTAAATATTTATGTTTAATTTAATTTGTAAAAAAATGCGTCTTTTCTGATAATCGTCCGAGGGCCGGACTCAGGACCTCCAGGGGCCGGCCCCTGGGCCTGACTTTGGGAAACAAAGGACTAGACTTCATCAGGAATAATGACTAGACGCTCTAGCCTTCATCAGGAATAATGACTAGATGCTCTAGCCTTCATCAGGAATAATGACTAGAAGCTCTAGCCTTCATCAGGAATAATGACTAGATGCTCTGGCCTTCATCAGGAATAATGACTAGATGCTGTGGCCTTCATCAGGAATAATGACTAGATGCTCTAGCCTTCATCAGGAATAGTGACTAGATGCTCTAGCCCTCATCAGGAATAATGACTAGACGCTCTAGCCTTCATCAGGAATAGTGACTAGACGCTCTAGCTTTCATCAGGAATAGTGACTAGATGCTCTAGCCTTCATAAGGAATAATGACTCTAGCTTTCATCAGGAATAGTGACTAGACGCTCTAGCCTTCATAAGGAATAATGACTCTAGCTTTCATCAGGAATAGTGACTAGATGCTCTGGCCTTCATCAGGAATAATGACTAGATGCTGTGGCCTTCATCAGGAATAATGACTAGATGCTCTAGCCTTCATCAGGAATAATGACTAGATGCTCTAGCCTTCATCAGGAATAATGACTAGACGCTCTAGCCTTCATCAGGAATAATGACTAGACGCTCTAGCATTCATCAGGAATAATGACTAGATGCTCTAGCCTTCATCAGGAATAATGACTAGATGCTCTAGCCTTCATCAGGAATAATGACTAGACGCTCTAGCCTTCATCAGGAATAATGACTAGATGCTCTGGCCTTCATCAGGAATAATGACTAGATGCTCTGGCCTTCATCAGGAATAATGACTAGACGCTGTGGCCTTCATCAGGAATAATGACTAGATGCTCTAGCCTTCATCAGGAATAATGACTAGATGCTCTAGCCTTCATCAGGAATAATGACTAGATGCTCTAGCCTTCATCAGGAATAATGACTAGATGCTCTAGCCTTCATCAGGAATAATGACTAGACGCTCTAGCCTTCATCAGGAATAATGACTAGATGCTCTGGCCTTCATCAGGAATAATGACTAGATGCTCTGGCCTTCATCAGGAATAATGACTAGACGCTGTGGCCTTCATCAGGAATAATGACTAGACGCTCTAGCCTTCATCAGGAATAATGACTAGACGCTCTAGCCTTCATCAGGAATAATGACTAGATGCTCTGGCCTTCATCAGGAATAATGACTAGATGCTCTGGCCTTCATCAGGAATAATGACTAGACGCTGTGGCCTTCATCAGGAATAATGACTAGATGCTCTAGCCTTCATCAGGAATAGTGACTAGATGCTCTAGCCCTCATCAGGAATAATGACTAGACGCTCTAGCCTTCATAAGGAATAATGACTCTAGCTTTCATCAGGAATAGTGACTAGATGCTCTAGCCTTCATCAGGAATAATGACTAGATGCTCTAGCCTTCATCAGGAATAATGCCTAGATGCTCTAGCCTTCATCAGGAATAATGACTAGACGCTCTAGCCTTCATCAGGAATAATGACTAGACGCTCTAGCCTTCATCAGGAATAATGACTAGACGCTCTAGCCTTCATCAGGAATAATGACTAGATGCTCTAGCCTTCATCAGGAATAATGACTAGATGCTCTAGGAATAATGACTAAATGCTCTAGCCTTCATCAGGAATAATGACTAGATGCTCTAGCCTTCATCAGGAATAATGACTAGACGCTCTAGCCTTCATCAGGAATAATGACTAGACGCTGTGGCCTTCATCAGGAATAATGACTAGATGCCAGGAATAATGACTAGATGCTCTAGCCTTCATCAGAAATAATGACTAGATGCTCTGGCCTTCATCAGGAATAATGACTAGATGCTCTGGCCTTCATCAGGAATAATGACTAGATGCTCTGGCCTTCATCAGGAATAATGACTAGATGCTCTGGCCTTCATCAGGAATAATGACTAGATGTCTGGCCTTCATCAGGAATAATGACTAGATGCTGTGGCCTTCATCAGGAATAATGACTAGATGCTCTGGCCTTCATCAGGAATAATGACTAGATGCTCTAGCCTTCATCAGGAATAATGACTAGATGTTCTGGCCTTCATCAGGAATAATGACTAGATGCTCTGGCCTTCATCAGGAATAATGACTAGATGCTCTGGCCTTCATCAGGAATAATGACTAGAAGCTCTAGCCTTCATCAGGAATAATGACTAGACGCTCTGGCCTTCATCAGGAATAATGACTAGATGCTGTGGCCTTCATCAGGAATAATGACTAGGTGCTCTAACCTTCATCAGGAATAATGACTAGATGCTGTGGCCTTCATCAGGAATAATGACTAGACGCTCTAGCCTTCATCAGGAATAATGACTAGATGCTCTAGCCTTCATCAGGAATAATGACTAGACGCTCTAGCCCTCATCAGGAATAGTGACTAGATGCTCTAGCCTTCATCAGGAATAATGACTAGACGCTCTAGCCTTCATCAGGAATAATGACTAGACGCTCTAGCTTTCATCAGGAATAATGACTAGACGCTCTAGCCTTCATCAAGAATAGTGACTAGCCGCTCTAGCCTTCATCAAGAATAGTGACTAGATGCTCTAGCCTTCACCAGGAATAATGACTAGATGCTCTAGCCTTCATCAGGAATAATGACTAGATGCTTTAGCCTTCATCAAGAATAGTGACTAGATGCTCTAGCCTTCATCAGGAATAATGACTAGATGCTCTAGCCTTCATCAGGAATAATGACTAGACGCTCTAGCCTTCATCAGGAATAATGACTAGACGCTCTAGCCTTCATCAGGAATAATGACTAGACGCTTTAGCCTTCATCAGGAATAATGACTAGACGCTCTAGCCTTCATCAGGAATAATGACTAGACGCTCTAGCCTTCATCAGGAATAATGACTAGATGCTCTAGCCTTCATCAGGAATAATGACTAGACGCTCTAGCTTTCATCAGGAATAATGACTAGATGCTCTGGCCTTCATCAGGAATAATGACTAGACGCTTTAGCCTTCATCAGGAATAATGACTAGACGCTCTAGGCTCCAGTGTTTCCCAAACTTTTTAGCCCAGGGGCCGGTGGGGACTACCCTGAGTGTGTTGTGGGGCGGAGACCATTGGGAGGGGGGGGAATAGGACTAGAACAATTTTGCTTCTGTATTTCTGGTACATGTGAAGCAGAAAAACATGACAGTTGCACGAAGTAATCACAATCATGTGAAACATGGAATTGCTTTTGCTGTTCCATGATGACATCGATGTCAGGCTTGGGATGGGAAGAAGCCACTCTCACAGTGTCTTCCCAAGTGCGCATCAGAGATCAAACTCAGGTACTTGGACTTGGCGTACTTGATCCTGGAGAAAAACTGCTCACAGATGTATTTACTGCCAAACATGGCAAGAACCTCTGACCGTTGGCAGCTAGGTTCGGGAACGTGTTGCATGGCGGGGCCTTGTACAATTCCTTCAGCTCCTTCTCCATAAACTGGGACTTGATGTCCATGTTGCTCTGCAGCTCAATCAGCTCCAGCTGAAGCTCAACTGGAGCTTTGCTTGGGTCAGTTGTAAATGGCATAGAGAAGATTCCAAAGTCCATGCTTCTCGACCTGAACTGCTCAAAGCGGTGCTCAAACTCTGTCTTCAGGTTTCCAACTTCTGCAGCATATCTCTTCCCATCAAAATCATCAGCTCTGTCCTCACATTGCAGACTCTTCATGGCAGGGAATTGATCGAGGTTACCAGCCTCCAACTGAGTCTGCCAGAGCTGCAGCTTCACCTGAAATGAATGCTTGCACACTCTCGAACAGGTTGTGGACGAGCTTCTCCTTGCCCTGCAAGGAGACATTGAGCAAGTTCAGCTTCTCTGTAATGTCCACCAGAAAGGCCAAGTCGCACAGCCACTGGGGATCGGAGAGCTCTGGCCCCACATGCCAAGGAACATCTCCAGCTCTTATCCAAGTTCCCAAAAATGTTTCAGAGTGCGTCCCCTGCTGAGCCAACGGATAGAAGCGAAGTAGAGCACATCTCCATAGTTGGCCTCGAGCTCTTCCAACAGTTCCTTCAACTGTCTGTGGTTGAGGGCATGCGCTCTGATAAAGTTGATATGCGAGATGACCTTGCTCATCACTTCCTGGAAGCCAATAGTCTTTGCACAGAGTGCTTCCTGGTGGATGATGCAATGGCCAGGTCACGTGGCAGACGCCTCCTGTCCACCAGCTCAGCCATGACTTGGCCTTGCAGTCCTGATCTGGTCCCCAGCATGGAAGGTGCGCCATCTGTTACCAGCCTCTTGAAGTCTAGCTTTCGCTCCTGCATGGCCATGTTGAGCTGCATGGCCATGTTGAGCTCAAGGAAGACATTCTCTCCAGTGCATGTGTTCTTCATGGGGCAGATAGAGAGGAGCTCCTCTGTGATGTTGCACTCTGCATCAACTCCCCTAATGAAGATGGCCAGCTGTGCAGTGTCGGTGATGTCTGTGCTCTCATCAAGGGCAAGAGAGAAGGCTGTGAACTCCGAGGCCAGGCTGTGCAAGCTGCTCCTTCAGGTTCTTGGACAGATCATCCACCCGCCTGGTACCATTGTGCTGCTCTGGCTGACAGCAGTGAAGGAGGAGGCTTTCTCGGGGATCATCACTTCAACGACTGCCTGCAGGCATTCCTTGATGTGCTCGCCAGCTCTGAAGGGCTTCATTCGCTTGGCAATGCCCATGAAGCTGGCGTGGCAGCTTGCCTTCGTTGACTGGTCTGGTGAAGACGTTCTGCTGTCTGGACAGCTTGGACTTGAGCTCTTTGGCCTTGGCAACTCGTTGTTCTCCTACCAGTCCATCATACCAGAAAGCAGGCAGCCTAGCGCATTGTTTTTGCCCTGAAAGATGAAGTTACCTGTCTGAATGTTTTGACTGGTAGTAGTCAGCGGATGTTAAATAGCTTTGTAACAGCGAGATTTTCTTGAGGCAGAGACACTGCTCCTGTCTGAGATGAAGAAGAATTCCTTGGTCCATTCTTCATCGAAGGCTCGATTTTCCGCATCCACCTTCCACTTCTTTGGCAGTGCCATCCTGGCGCTGCACTGTTGGAGGAGGCAGCAATGTTCAAGGAGTCCAAATCCAAGGTGCAGAAGTCCAAACACAGGATGTGAATGTTGCAAATTGGAGTGAATCTCGGGGAAATCTGCAGGAACTTGAGGCCAGTTCCTTTAAATAGGTTTTTGGCCGAGCCCAGTTACAACAAATGTGGTCATGTTGTGTGTTAAACATGAGAAGTTTGTGCATGTGTTTGTAATGTGGTGTGTTAATCATACAGTTTGTGCATGTGTTAGCTATTACATGCAAGACAAGATGACTGGCACTGTTCAGTTGGGGAGGGTATGTGGAGGGTGTGTCGCCACAAATAAAGATTAAATATTTATGTTTAATTTAATTTGTAAAAAAATGCGTCTTTTCTGATAATCGTCCGAGGGCCGGACTCAGGACCTCCAGGGGCCGGCCCCTGGGCCTGACTTTGGGAAACAAAGGACTAGACTTCATCAGGAATAATGACTAGACGCTCTAGCCTTCATCAGGAATAATGACTAGATGCTCTAGCCTTCATCAGGAATAATGACTAGAAGCTCTAGCCTTCATCAGGAATAATGACTAGATGCTCTGGCCTTCATCAGGAATAATGACTAGATGCTGTGGCCTTCATCAGGAATAATGACTAGATGCTCTAGCCTTCATCAGGAATAGTGACTAGATGCTCTAGCCCTCATCAGGAATAATGACTAGACGCTCTAGCCTTCATCAGGAATAGTGACTAGACGCTCTAGCTTTCATCAGGAATAGTGACTAGATGCTCTAGCCTTCATAAGGAATAATGACTCTAGCTTTCATCAGGAATAGTGACTAGATGCTCTAGCCTTCATAAGGAATAATGACTCTAGCTTTCATCAGGAATAGTGACTAGACGCTCTAGCCTTCATAAGGAATAATGACTCTAGCTTTCATCAGGAATAGTGACTAGATGCTCTGGCCTTCATCAGGAATAATGACTAGATGCTGTGGCCTTCATCAGGAATAATGACTAGATGCTCTAGCCTTCATCAGGAATAATGACTAGATGCTCTAGCCTTCATCAGGAATAATGACTAGACGCTCTAGCCTTCATCAGGAATAATGACTAGACGCTCTAGCCTTCATCAGGAATAATGACTAGATGCTCTAGCCTTCATCAGGAATAATGACTAGATGCTCTAGCCTTCATCAGGAATAATGACTAGGTGCTCTAGCCTTCATCAGGAATAATGACTAGACGCTCTAGCCTTCATCAGGAATAATGACTAGATGCTCTGGCCTTCATCAGGAATAATGACTAGATGCTCTGGCCTTCATCAGGAATAATGACTAGACGCTGTGGCCTTCATCAGGAATAATGACTAGATGCTCTAGCCTTCATCAGGAATAATGACTAGATGCTCTAGCCTTCATCAGGAATAATGACTCGACGCTCTAGCCTTCATCAGGAATAATGACTAGATGCTCTAGCCTTCATCAGGAATAGTGCCTAGATGCTCTAGCCTTCATCAGGAATAATGACTAGATGCTCTAGCCTTCATCAGGAATAATGACTAGACGCTCTAGCCTTCATCAGGAATAATGACTAGACGCTCTAGCCTTCATCAGGAATAATGACTAGACGCTGTGGCCTTCATCAGGAATAATGACTAGATGCCAGGAATAATGACTAGATGCTCTAGCCTTCATCAGAAATAACTAGATGCTCTGGCCTTCATCAGGAATAATGACTAGATGCTCTGGCCTTCATCAGGAATAATGACTAGATGCTCTGGCCTTCATCAGGAATAATGACTAGATGCTCTGGCCTTCATCAGGAATAATGACTAGATGCTCTGGCCTTCATCAGGAATAATGACTAGATGCTGTGGCCTTCATCAGGAATAATGACTAGATGCTCTGGCCTTCATCAGGAATAATGACTAGATGCTGTAGCCTTCATCAGGAATAATGACTAGATGTTCTGGCCTTCATCAGGAATAATGACTAGATGCTCTGGCCTTCATCAGGAATAATGACTAGATGCTCTGGCCTTCATCAGGAATAATGACTAGAAGCTCTAGCCTTCATCAGGAATAATGACTAGACGCTCTGGCCTTCATCAGGAATAATGACTAGACGCTGTGGCCTTCATCAGGAATAATGACTAGATGCTCTGGCCTTCATCAGGAATAATGACTAGACACTCTAGCCTTCATCAGGAATAATGACTAGATGCTCTGGCCTTCATCAGGAATATTGACTAGATGCTCTAGCCTTCATCAGGAATAATGACTAGATGCTCTAGCCTTCATCAGGAATAATGACTAGATGCTCTGGCCTTCATCAGGAATAATGACTAGACGCTCTAGCCTTCATCAGGAATAATGACTAGATGCTCTAGCCTTCATCAGGAATAATGACTAGATGCTCTAGCCTTCATCAGGAATAATGACTCGACGCTCTAGCCTTCATCAGGAATAATGACTAGACGCTGTGGCCTTCATCAGGAATAATGACTAGATGCCAGGAATAATGACTAGATGCTCTAGCCTTCATCAGAAATAATGACTAGATGCTCTGGCCTTCATCAGGAATAATGACTAGATGCTCTGGCCTTCATCAGGAATAATGACTAGATGCTCTGGCCTTCATGAGGAATAATGACTAGATGCTCTGGCCTTCATCAGGAATAATGACTAGATGCTCTGGCCTTCATCAGGAATAATGACTAGATGCTCTGGCCTTCATCAGGAATAATGACTAGATGCTCTGGCCTTCATCAGGAATAATGACTAGATGCTCTAGCCTTCATCAGGAATAATGACTAGATGTTCTGGCCTTCATCAGGAATAATGACTAGATGCTCTACTAGATGCTCTAACCTTCATCAGGAATAATGACTAGATGCTCTAGCCTTCATCAGGAATAATGACTAGATGCTCTAGCCTTCATCAGGAATAATGACTAGACGCTCTAGCCTTCATCAGGAATAATGACTAGACGCTCTAGCCTTCATCAGGAATAATGACTAGACGCTCTAGCCTTCATCAGGAATAATGACTAGATGCTCTGGCCTTCATCAGGAATAATGACTAGATGCTCTAGCCTTCATCAGGAATAATGACTAGATGTTCTGGCCTTCATCAGGAATAATGACTAGATGCTCTACTAGATGCTCTAACCTTCATCAGGAATAATGACTAGATGCTCTAGCCTTCATCAGGAATAATGACTAGATGCTCTAGCCTTCATCAGGAATAATGACTAGACGCTCTAGCCTTCATCAGGAATAATGACTAGACGCTCTAGCCTTCATCAGGAATAATGACTAGACGCTCTAGCTTTCATCAGGAATAATGACTAGACGCTCTACTAGATGCTCTAACCTTCATCAGGAATAATGACTAGGTGCTCTAGCCTTCATCAGGAATAATGACTAGATGCTCTAGCCTTCATCAGGAATAATGACTAGACGCTCTAGCCTTCATCAGGAATAATGACTAGACGCTCTAGCCTTCATCATGAATAATGACTAGATGCTCTAGCATTCATCAGGAATAATGACTAGATGTTCTAGCCTTCATCAGGAATAATGACTAGATGCTCTAGCCTTCATCAGGAATAATGACTAGATGCTCTAACCTTCATCAGGAATAATGACTAGATGCTCTAGCCTTCATCAGGAATAATGACTAGATGCTCTAGCCTTCATCAGGAAAGCTCTAGCCTTCATCAGGAATAATGACTAGATGCTCTAGCCTTCATCAGGAAAGCTCTATCCTTCATCAGGAATAATGACTAGATGCTCTAACCTTCATCAGGAATAATGACTCGTGACTTGTCGAAAACTAAAGGAATCAAGAATGTCCCCATTCAGAGTACACCTCACTTAGACGCCCCTTAAATACAAGCATAGTACACTAACATAGTGAATAGTAAGCTTCTAGTAAGCAGACTAATTTTATTCACTTCTTGGCTGCGAAAAATAAAACTGCTTAAGAGTTAAATCAGCTGCTACTGTAGCATGTTCCATATGTTATTTCACATGCTCTAATATTGAGTTGACCATATTTATTTACTCTTTCGGAATCAAGAAACAGATTAGACATGGGCCAGTCGCTGGAAAACTTGGAGTCTTCTACCTTTTGAATGATCTACGTCAGGCAGTGTAGAGAATGATAGGCAAACAACCTTGAGGTACATACTGGGGGTTCCCCCTTTGGGGCGGGTTTACAACCTTGGTGTAAGACTCGAGGAACACTGGAAACACAAGCTGAAGACTCAGTTAGGCTGCAAAGAAGCTGCCAAAAGTTAGTTTTAACAAAAGATGAGTTTTGTTTGTTTGTTATTGTTCTTGCATGTGTTTTCCCCCTTTTTTCAATATGCATTTTTGGGTCCCGCCATTTTGAAATATATGTCAACCAATGTCATGCCCTCTAACAATATAAATCATAAAAACTGAATCATAAGCGCTATTTCTACATGACACACCTCCCTATTTGTACCTATAGCTTCATACTTGGCGTCTACATGGGTGAGTCCCCGTCCCTCCCGAACTGGAATGGGGTTTAGGGACCTCAAATGGAACCACTCCAGAGACCACCTCCAGATGCACCAGGCCAAAGTCAGTCGTGAGATTGTCGTCATTATGGCTAGGAAGATACCTTTGCCAGGAAAAGGTGAACCATTTCATGACTAGAGGAGTTGTACAGATTTTCATTATAAATAGCTCCATGTGTTCACAAAGGGTATGCCTTAAAACCAAATGTGGTCTAAATCCAGTGTGTGTCACCATAGAGCTATTGTCAACCTACTTCAACATGCTTCAACCCAGTGTGGTGTTGATCCAGTACCATAGAGCTATTCTCAACCTACTTCAACATGCTTCAACCCAGTGTGGTGTTGATCCAGTGTGTGTTCCCATAGTGCTATTGTCAACCTACTTCAACCTGCCTCAACACAGTGTGGTGTTGGTTCAGTGTGTTCCATTGTCAACCTACTTCAAAATGAACCCAATGTGGTGTATGGTCCAGTGTGCCTCCCCAAAGAGGTAATGTCAACATACTTCAACCTGCCCTAACCCAGTCTGATGTTGGCCCAGCACAAGGATGTAGGTTTCCTTTAGGGGTACAAATTTTCTACCCCCTTACCTAGTCCCACAATTTGATGCCTGTGTCCCTTCCCCTTTCAGTAAAATACGTCTGCCTGAGACGACATCTCTCCCCTCTTCCCTTGGTTACCACCTCCAAGTTGGTTACACTAGTAGTGCAGTCATCAGTTGAGCCGCAAAGCATTGCAAAACTAAACTAATGGTCATGCCCCCATGTATGTCCATGCGTCTATCTGTTCGCTTTGGTGGCTCAATGTAAAAGTCCTTTATTGCAAGCATCTAACTGAAACGTCATGACAAATTTCAAGCTGATTAACGGAGAAAGTCAATACTTACTGGTTGAATGTGTCTCTCTTTTTTTTAAATCCCTGACATCTAGGTTCCTGTTGGCCTAGGTTCCTGTTGCCACACTGATGGCCCGGGAAGAAAACTGTCGCACGATCTCATAGTTGGTGGGGTCATGCACCATCCTTTTGCCCCCCCTCCCCCTCCCCCCAATTCTTTGCGTGCATATTTCACTACTTGCTAATTACAACACTTTAGTAAGGTCATGGATTGGAAGGGGTTAGCTGAGTACCATAGATGCTATAGATGTGCAATCACCTCATGATGACAGGTTAGCGAAGTATAGCAATTAGATCCACATCCACTACAGTATCAGTTAATAAATTTGACTTTATGTGGTTAACAATTGAGGGAGGGGACAATTCACCTCCCTTTCAAGATTGGGGGGACCGTCTCCACCACCAAATCTATGCTTATGGGTCCAGTGTGTATCACCATAGAGCTTTTGCCAACCTACTTCAACCTTCCCCAACCCAGTGTGATGTTGGTCCAGTGTGTCCAGCTATTGTCAACCTACTCCAACTGCCCCAACCCAGTGTGATGTTGGCTACTCCAACCTGAGTGTGAGGTGAGTCCCACCACAAGATACACCACGAGCTGACTGTGTGTCCAGGAAGGTGGTCATTCACTTCCAAGCTAATCTGGACTGTCATCCTTTACCTCCTTCCTTGCTCAAAGAAGAAAAAAAGGGGGGGAAACGGCCTTTAGCATGTCTGACTTGCATACATATAGTTGCATCCCAGTCTGCTTGCAGCATTCCTGTTGACTGCATGTAGGAGGACCAATTGCTGAGTTTAATTTTCCACAAGCATGGCAAAATGACCTTGGTGCTATAGAGAAGAACTCAAGTAACCATCAGCTAGCTTCTCATCAGTATCAACATGCTTGGTACCATCACAAGTGCATTTGTCCGCCATTTTTTACACGTGAGCAGTGAAGTGTTAAATTCCTGTGCACAAATCGTATATGCTAGATACACCAGAGGCCAGACCCCCTTCTTCCTCCACCCGAGGGACCCGAGGGATAGGGAAGGTAAAGGCTAGCTGGGCCAGACTCAAACTGTTGTGGATTAGCACATGTGGCAAACACAAACAACTGACCTACTTATAATAGCATTTATGAGATAACATCTGAGACCCATTACCATTCTTCATAGACGGGCAATGTCTTTTAAGTAATGGATGTGGCTTTGCCCTTTATATACAATATGAGGAACTATGGTGTAGTGGGTGTCCCCATTAGAGCTATTGTCAACCTGCTTCAACCCAGTGTGATGTTGATCCAGGATGTGTCCGAATAGAGCTAATGACAACCTACTTCAACCTGTTGTCCAGTGTGTGTCCCCAGAGCTAAAGACTACCTACTTCAACCTGCGGTCCAGTGTGTGTCCCCAAGAGCTAATGACGACCTACTTCAACCTGCGGTCCAGTGTGTGTCCCCAAGATCTAATGACAACCTACTTCAACCTGTGTCAGTGTGTGTCCCCAAGAGCTAATGACGACCTACTTCAACCTGCGGTCCAGTGTGTGTCCCCAAGAGCTAATGACAACCTACTTTAACCTGCCTCAACCCAGGCCAAGTGTGTGTCCCCATAGAGTTACTGTCAACCATTCAACCTGCCTCAACTCAGTCTAATGTTGGTCCAGTGTGTGTCCCCAAGAGCTAATGACAACCTATTTCAACCTACCTGAACCCAGTGTAATGTTGGTGCAGTGCAAGTTCTGGAACTTGATGATCTCTGGCTAATGATGAGCCGAGTGCACATCCTCTGCTAGCCATTAGGTGGCTAACCTTTCTTGTTTCTCTTCTACAGGAAGTACAGTTCTCTCGAGGCACGTCCGAGTTGCCGTGTTTAACAAGAACGATGTAAAACATGATAGTTTGCATTAGTGTCGCTAACTCGCTGTTACACTTGCTAATGTCAATCAGTGTTTACAAATGTTTTATTGTTTACTTTTGGTTCCGCCTCCTGTACACCTTCGCACCTCATGTTCCTCCGTTGCCTGTTCGTCCTCACTCATCGGGCCGAAGATACTGAGCAACATCCACACGGTAAAGGCTGCATGGTCTCCTCAAGAAGAAAAAACCTGGAGATTCCTTCCCAAATCACAGACAGCAACAAACAGTCTCTATCATAGAGTGCTCACCATCCGGGTCGACTCCAATGACATCAATCTAGGTATATCACAATACTAGTAGTAGATACTAGTTTCTAAGGTTAAGACCCGTCCTCCTCTCACTCTCTCTCCTCCCCCTCTCCCCCTACCGATCTCCTCCCTCCCACTCTTGTTCCTTCCCCTCCACCTTCTTCCTCCTCCCCTCCAAATATGTCTTAAAGAATTGCTGTAGCTTATTAAAGTAGATTCCATTTCCCAATGTTCCTGTTTATCTATTATTCTGCGATGCAATGCACTTTATTATTTATTATAATAATTATTACAGAGCTGCTGTTTGAATTGGCCATTAGCTTCAAACGGGAAGTGAGTTGTTGTTTTGTTGTTTTGTTCTTTAAGAATGTTCATGGCTTAATTCAACATGCTCTTCATGTCATAGCTTTTGTATTGTGCCCTGGAGTGAAGCTATCATATATATATGCAGAATCCTGCAATGATCAATACAGCTCTCTGTTGTGTGTGTGTGTTTTTTTTTGTGTGTGTGTGTGTGCGTGTTTGCATTGTGGTGTGGTTAAAATATGGAAGACCAATGTCAGACTATTGAACTGCAGGCAACTGGAGAGAAAGGCGAGATCAGCTGTGGTTGGACTTCTCTCCCTCTCTACAACCATGCTGGCATCCCCACTGCAAGCAAGTCAGCACCTTACTTAAAGCCCCTGTAGCAGTAGACAACCATTTAGCAGATGCAACAATTGTTTAGGACCTACGAGTTGAGGGTACATGGTGGCACCCCCTTTGAAAGTGGCGTGCACTTGGATGCATCCAACATCAAAGGTAAACCCACACATTAATTAGCTACAATAAAGCTAATCTCCAGCCCCAGTGTTGGAACCTGACAACAAGTCACTTCATGTCCATCGGTTTGAGCATCACATATCATTTTTGACCAGGGATGACAAGATTGAATACTTGAAAAGTTCTTTGAAACACCTCAAAAGAGAGCATATATGTTTAAACATAAGGTCCATCTTTGAGATCACTGGTCACCTCTATAAATGCCTTTGGTACCCTACCTCTCCCCTATACACACCTCTTGCGCTTACAGCAAGGCAATGAGCGAGGTAACTCAAGTGCACGCATTCATGCTTGCATCAACGAACAACAAGTAACACGACATGACCACAACTGACTGAACAACACCATAGGCTGATTGCTGAAGAAACGGACAACCACCACTCGAATATGACCTCAAAAGTAACACCATTTAATATTATCTGGAGAAGATAATTATATGCTCTTTCCTGCCAATGTCAGTTATATTATAGGCTGTTGCTTCTAATTAACACATCAATATAATGCCCTACTTGTAATGATGTTGACTAGTTAAACTTTGGCAGGTGTCTTAATTGACTAAGGGCGTGTCTATAATTCATTTACTGAAGAACAAAGTTCTCCTTTGCTAACTACATTGTTGGACCATGAAGCGAGTTTTTGATTCCGATCACACCAAAATGTATATCCTGTTCCATGTACCAAAGGCAGTTAACACGAGTGTGACTATGAATGTCATTGATTAAATGATATGCAACAGAAACATGGACATCCCCATGTACTATACTCATTATTACATTATGATTAATGTTGGCCTTAGTTTCTGGAACAGGACGCTTTCCTTCTATCCTGCGAGCGAAGCAGATGCCTCATTTCTACGTGCGTGTGAGCACTCCCTCAAGGTCTGTACAGGCAGCTCAGGCTTTTCTTCCTCCCACCATCATCACTACCTCCACCTACACACAGACTATCAACTGCTTCAGGCACTTGGTGGGCATGGCATGCTTGAGGGGAAGGCTGGGTCTACCCTTGCCAAGTAAGACCATAGTTCTGCACCGTATGCAACCACCATTCAATTAATGCACACTGGGTTGAGGCAGGCAAATAACCAGTCTGGCATAGCAACCCTTGACCTTCATCAGATAAAGTAACCAAAGGTTATTGTTGCGCAGAGAAAGATTTTGTATTTTCACCTGCAATGCATTTTCACCTGCAATGCATAGGCCACCTCACAGCATGAAGTTTTTCACAAAATGTCGACTAGTAATCTCGAGGGCCACGAGGAGCAGGAACATAATGCAATCTTATTGGTACTTTATTCTAGTGGTGGCACAAGTTGATTATCCTCTCCCCTCTGGCCCTATCAGCAAAAAAGAAGGAGGGTAAGATTTGGCTATGCCAGACTAGTAAACATGAGCTATACTAGGTCACAGTATCTGATGACTACTTAAGCCTGTAGTTGACCATTATTATGTGCATTTGAACACACCCATGCTGTTTGAAACTTACAGCCAGCATTGTGAGACCTGCTCTGAATGTCTTCCTGAAAGCACTTGATCAGTCGGACGTCATGGATAACATAATGGTACAGTAGGTACAGGTGGAAGACGAGCTCATATTATGTTTCGTATTTTTTAGATGCTGTTACAAGAACAGTTAAAACTGGCCAAGCGAGTAAATAAGGTAAGCGTTTGCTCTTGTCCATGGATAGCTTATTAGTATTGATTGTTGCCTGCAGCGTCAACTTGCGTTTGTGGCAGAGGAGTTGGAGAAACTGTTGCTTCAGTTCACATATCCTGTGTTGAACTCTTCTTCTTTCCCTCGTCGTGTGTGGGATAGTGAGACGATAGAACAGGTACGCTATTGTAGCTACTTCTATTGCAGTAAAATTATGATCTGTTGTTTTACAGGAGAGAATGCAGTTCATGGAGAATATGAGCAAAAGAACTGATTTTTCAACACTTCTAGCTGCAGATATTAAGCAGAACACAATGCAGATCGGCGAACAAGTGTTTTATGTGTACCGTTGATGTTTTCCTTTGTCGAGCGGATTCTTCGTAAAATGTGCAAATTTACGTAAACGGGTGATGTACGGGATTACAAAATTTTGTAAAATGGCGCCCTGGTGAGGGAGATGCTAAGAGTAAGTAGTTACTTGTTTTTTGCAGCTATACTCTACAAGGATCTTTTAAATACCTACCCAAAAATCGCGATTTGACCTGGAGAAGGCGAAGAACTTCATTAAGGACCACCATTAAGTTTTTTTGGCGGATTTTCTCCACCTCAGATTTGAATTATCACACATGGCTGCTCAGGTATGGTGTGGACAACGAATATAATAGATGCCTAGGAAAGGGTAAATAGTCACATAGGCTGCAATATAGTTGCATTAATAAATTTCTAATACTTTAGGGTCATGCTAGCCCACAGAAAACATTAATAGTTGTCACCTATCACTTTTGCAGTCTGTTCAAGTCAAGTTGGTGCTAGGTCATTCTGCATCGTGGCGCAAAAGACCAACACCTGAAGGTTACACTCATGATTGGACAGTCCTCGTCAGGGGGGAGGAAGGGCAAGATATTAGACACTTTGTGGAGAAGGTGGTGTTTCTCCTCCATGAGAGTTTCCCCAAACCACGAAGAGGTAGCTATACCAATGCAGCTTAATTAATTGTGTTGTAGTTGTCTTGTTTCCTGGGCTGTTGGATGCACAATATGGTTAGATACTGATATACTTGCAAAATACTGAAAGACTCCACACTTTTTATCTTTGCAAAATGCCTTCCTTCCTCCCATTCCAGTGGTGAAGGACCCACCATTCCAAGTTGCGGAGTCAGGATATGGTAGCTTTATGCTGCCAGTCGAGGTCTACTTCCGAAACAAAGATGAGCCCAAGAAAGTTAGATTCGAATATGACCTTCTCTTACCCAACTTGAATGATCCGCCCATCAATCAAATTCGTAGCGAGTGCCTCACCTTCCAAAATCCCAGTGAAGAGTTTCGACAGAAGTTGTTGAAAGCGGGTGGGACAATTAGTGGGGGTCCTCCTCCTCCAACAGAGAAAAAGCAGGTCCCTCCACCTACCAGCCTCAAGCCCCAGAAGAGATCAGCACCAGGAGTTGGTCTCGACAATGATTCTACCAAGAAGAAGAAAAAATTGGAGAAGACGAAGGGTGAAAAGAAGAAGAAGAAGGCTGGCTCCAGCAGTAGTGACACCAGCGATACTGATACAAGTAGTGATAGTGAGAGTGGGATTGATGAGGCCCCCATGAAGAAGGGTAAGAAGGTATCGCCTAACACCTGGGACACTGGCGCCCTCAAGCGGCTGCACAAGCAACTCAACTCATTACAAGACCCACAGCAGCTACAGGAGATAGTGAACATCATAGAACAGACAGGACTGTATAACCTGACTGCATCCACGTTTGACTTTGACTTGTGCAAACTGGATGACACCACACTGACCAAGCTAGTAAAGTTCGTCGAACCTACTAGTTAGAAGACAAAAATTTCTCACTGGGGAAGAAAAAGTAATTTTTTAACCCCCCTCCCTTTTAAGTATGTACACACATTGCACAATCCTATGCATACACTTTTATGTCTCATACATTTTGTGGTAATTATGCGATCCACTTTCTTCCATTTTCTTTACTAGTGCTTTACTTACATCCCAATACTGTGCTCTAGAATTGACGCCTCTTTCATCCTTTTTAATTTATGGGAAAAGACAAAGTTTATATCTCTGAACTATGTATATTATTTTATTATATATGCAGACATTGGGATTTTTTTTTTAATTGGGCATGGTTGTTTTGATTGGAAGAGGAGGGTTATTGTCTAGTTTGGAAGAGGAGACGTACTACTTGAATTGGAACCGCAACTGTTGATTCAAAAATGGAGTTTCTATATCTATATAGATGAAGTGGGATGTAGCTGAAATTCAATAACTTACAAAATGTTATTCCAAGGTAGGTGAGATTGTTACGTTTTCAAGATTATTGGATGGAGATAAATTTCTCTCCACCTCATTGCATGGTCTCGCATGGTAAGGGATTTTGACCCACAGGACTAACATCAGTTGCAAGGGTTCGGTTAATCTCGATAATGTGATCCTTCAATTATTATTATTCTGGGGAAATGTTTGGCCAGTGGCATTTTCTGATGCATATGCCAGCTAATGGACAAGTGGTGATTACTTGTGGATTCATGAATCTCATCTGTGGTCCCTTTTGCTTTCTTCCACCCCCCACCCCTTTTTTTTAAAGCTGTAATATTAGGCACAAGATTGAACAAGGCTGAGGTCGTCTCTTTCATTCTGTCGTAGCTAGCTTGCATGCTAAGTTAAGGAAATCCTTTGTTGCACTTTACTATTAGTTTCTAGGCCATGAGCAAAAAAAAAAAAAAATAGTACTAATTCTGCCATTTATGTATAGCTACACTAATCTTGAGTATGCAGTCGGCTATGTGTACAATAGGAAGAGTGATATATACTCGGAAGCCAAAAATATAGTTTTTTTATTGTAAAACCAACAACTTACCAATGCAAACTAGTCCAAACATAACAATAACCTTCAACTTGAAATTGTGTCCCTCTAACTTTCAACTAGATGCTCTAGCTTTCACTTCACCAGGAAACATAAACTAAAATAAAGCATGCCCTTATTAAACAACACTCATACAGATAGTAATTAGCAACAAGCATGGCAGTCAAGTACAGATTTAGAATTGGTAAAGGGACATTTAAAAAGTGTGACATAAATGGATTCGCTTTTTCTCCCAGGCAATGCAATAATACACTTGTTGCCCACCAACCAGGACTGATGACTTTACCACTCAGCTAGCTAGGTCTCCACAGAACGTAATTAAAAGTTGCCAATGTCCTGTGTGTGTGGGCCATGTGTGTGGGCCCTTGTCAGAATCAATGCTGAGTCCCATCGCACCCCAGTGCAGTATAACAGTTATTGAAGCCCTCACTTCCGTTGTCTACAGTGCTAGAGACTAGTCTGGTTGACCGTACATTGACGTTTAAGGACGTGCTACCCACCTGACGATACTTTTTAATTTCCTTCCTGCTTTTGGCTGGGTTTGGTAAATTTGCTTTGTCCGTGCCCCCCACTATGATGTTACGTCAAAGGACGTCTGACAAAAGTGCATTTGGGTTCTGCGTACACTTAGCCCCGCGAGACCTGGTAACTGACTCAGTGACTTGAACTTTTACCTCAAGATAATAGTAGGTACTACTAGGTAGACGGTGTGAAAGACTCTGAGTTTAAGTTGGATTATCGCGGACCGACCGAGGTTGACGTCGAAGCACTGTTGGGAAAAGTTGACCGACCAACTGGGTTGGAATACCAGTACAGTTATGAATGGTTTATCGCTGCCCGAGCTATGCTTCTTATTTTGTTGTCCTCCCTTGCCTTCAAGGATAGCAGCTAAGTTGGCCTTTCTCCCTCCTGATCCCACTTACTCCATTGATGATGAAGTAGATGGCACATGCTCTTTACACCTGACAGAGAGATCGGAGTGGCAGTACACACACCGTGAACTCGAAGGTATTGAGGTCTTCAAAATCCGAACAAGCCGAAACAACACAGTAGCATGCATGTATGTCAAGAATCTTGAAACTCCAAAGTACACAATTCTATTCAGCCATGGAAATGCGGTTGATTTAGGACAGATGTCCAGTTTCTTCGTAGGATTGGGGTCTAGAGTAGGCTGCAACGTGTTTGCTTATGACTATTCTGGTTATGGGGCAAGCAATGGAAAGCCGTCCGAGAAGAATGTTTATTCAGATGCTGAAGCTGCATGGAGAGTTCTGAGAGAGAGATACAGTCTTGCTCCAAATCAAATCATTCTCTATGGGCAGAGTATTGGCACAGTGGCTGCCGTGGACCTTGCCACCAAGTATGAAGTAGCCGGAGTCATTCTCCACTCTCCACTCATGTCTGGGATGAGGGTGGCCTTCCCTGACACAAGAAGGACATGGTTCTTTGACCCCTTCCCCAAGTTAGTTGTGTGTTATAGGTACTGTGTCTTTGTGGGTTTGTACTTGTTTTAGTTATGTTTTGAGGTTGATTATGACCTGCTGGATACCATGTGATATGTATGAGGCGTTACTGTGCCAACACCATGGTGTCAGTATTGCAACATTACCTGGGGTAATATAATCATGTTGTCTGTCAGTGTGTGTTTGTGTGTAATGTTCGGGGGAGGGAGGGGGGGGGGGGGGGGGGAAGGGGGGGAGGGAGGGGGAATCATAAAATGTCCACTTATCACATAGCCTTGTATTGCTGTTGCTACTGCAACAAAAAAGGTCATCGTGCCTGGCTTCTTTGAGTTTAGCTTATATGGAATGGAATTTAGCCGCTGTCACATTAGCTTAATTAATTTAACCCTCCCAATTCAGCAGGTGAGATTTCATTATAGGCAATTATGACTCGGCGTGCCTTGGTATATATGGTTGGCGGTCATACTAAGCCTGCATAAACTGAACAGCTACAGTCGATGGTCAGTACTTCTTTGTCAAGACAGGTTATCATAATTTTGAACCCCTGGGGCACAGGAAGTCAGATAGCAGGTTAGTTTAATCTCACGCAGCATAGAGTTCCTGTGTAAAATAAATGTGTTCTTGTTGCATTTTTAATTATTGGCTTGGCATCTGGTATGATAGGGATTTCCATGTGGGAATTTATTGCGATAAATAACCCGACTATTCAAATTTCCTTTTGTAGCATTGAGAAGGTTGCGCATGTCAGATCAATGATCCTTGTGATTCACGGAACTGAGGATGAGGTGATTGACTTCTCACATGGGCTGGCACTGTTCGAGAGAGCACCCAATACCGTTGACCCACTGTGGGTAGAGGGGGCAGGACATAATGATGTTGAACTCTATGGCCAATATTTAGATCGACTCAGACGTTTCATTCACCACGAGCTAGGACCGTCATCACCCCTTTGAGGTTACTTGTTGTTAGTGTCATTTCTTTTTGCAAAGTTGTATGCACATATTCTGTCTAGTGTATATACCTTCTCTTTTATCTCCTCTTTCCCACCACCCACTTTTATTATTATTATTATTATTATTATTTAATTATCTGATCTGACCTGTGTGTGCTCCTGAGGCTCAGTGTTGCTATACAGGATGTACATCGGTACATAACACACAGTGATACACATGTAGTCACTTCAACCATACAACGTGCTTTAAGGCACCATTTGTTTCAAAACTAGTACATACAAAGCAAGGTACATATGTACACCAACCATTTATAGTGATGGCGAGATATGGTAATGCATGAATGGGGAAATTTTGGAGAGATAAAATTACAGTACAACGTCAGACATGAAGAAATTTACAAACTTCAGGATGATGATAGGAGGGCAAGGCAGAGCCTCCAGCTCCTTGTTTTCACTTGACTCGACAGAATCCATGAGCATAGAACTGCAGTTCTTGGTAAAATGCTTTTAGCAGTGGGTATCATGTCAACTGCCTTTCTGTCTGTAGGCCAAGGTACTTGAATTGTCAAAGGTTCGAGTTGCTGCAAGCTGTACAACTTGTCTCCCGTGGCCAAACTACACAACTACCAACAAGAGTATGATGACATTAGTACAAGAGCACTTGAAGGTCCACTTTGTTTGTTTGGTGCTTCTTTGATGGTTTGCTATCCTGTGAGGCTACACGAAAGCCATTTAGTAGGACACAAACCCATAGTAAGGGGAAAAAGAAAAATGTGTCTTTTTGGGGGCAGTTTCCCCCACAACATAAGAATGCACCAAAAACTCTAGAATTACAACATTCTGATGACTTTATGAGCATTGCTCTAGCCCAAGCTGCTGCCTTGCTTAACATTGTCATGGCAAACAGAAGCCTAATCCAGTATGTGATTATGTCATCATGATGATGTAATCAATATTATGTCATGGGGAAGAAAGTGTGTGTGTGTTTGTGCTTGCAGCATTGCAAGCCCAACTCTTCATGCTGTGAAAGCCCAGATTTGGGTACGATATTCTATAATGACTCCTGTCCTGGCAAGTGCCTAGGCACCACTTAGCTGGGATCCCTGCTGGTAGATCCTCAGGTAGGCCCAGCTGGTGGTCGAGATGTGACATTGGAAGTTTCTATGGAGAAGGATAGAGGTTGTGCTGTGCTGAGGGGATATTTTAATGCAAAGATTGGGGGAATTGGGGGAGGACAAGAACAACATCGAAGGTGGAAATGGGAGAACTAATCTAACTGGTGGGAGCTGGCGGTCTAGTGGTTGGAAATAGACGGTTAGTAGACATGGCAGATAGGGACACGGAGATTACCTGATTTTCTCTGGGTGAAGGGTGTTGGTAGTTGACTCTGGTAGCATGGATATGGTCTGAGACCATGACCTTATTTGGTGCAGGGTGTTGGCTGGTTGGGTAGGTGCAAAGGGCAGAATTGGGATGAAAAGTTTCCTAGGTGGCTCATGTGTGTATCGGAAGTTTTAGAGGGAGCCAATAAGTGTATTGGGAGGGGAAAAGTTACAGAGAGATCAGAGATGGAGGTTGAAAGAGTGAGGGAAAAACTTTAATTTTTTTAGGGAAGTCGGGGAGAGAAGTGGAAGTGAACAAGAGCTGGGAGGAGTACGATGGATTACTGAATGAGGCATGGATGTACGCGGTAAAGAGATGGGTTGATGTTGAATGTAATGGAAAAGAGAGCTGTTTATCAGAATAGAGAGGGCTTATGTCCTTGGAGGTGACCCTGAAAAGCAACTGTGTGGGAAGGGTTTTTTCTAAGACATTAGCAGTAAGGTTAGTAGAGGACAAGATCATCCAGGCTGCGGGAGAGAGGTACCCTGATCAGTTGTCGAGGGTGAGAAAGGGGAACATCCTAAGCAAGGTATTTGGTGAGTTCATGAGAATCAGACAGGAAGATAGATTTGGGAGCTTGTTGATTTTGTGGAAAAAGCAAGGTGGAAGGTGAAGGTCAGCATGACAAAAGCTCAATTTTGCACGTGCTAGCAAGATGTAGGTGGAGGAACCTGGACGCAAGGGAAGTGTTTGTATGGATAGTGAAGTGTTGTATGCATACAGATAGGAAGCCGAGTAAGAGTGGCGATGATGATCCGAGATGGATTAAAATGGTAGAGGTTCTGAGGACGAGATAACTTTAGCTGTACTTAGGTGATGAAGGTTGGGGAGAAGAATGTGAAGAATTGGGAAGCCAAGTGTGGAGCAATTCTTCAATAAACCACTCATTAGAGCGTAAACTAGAGAGGGCAAAATTCCTCCGACTTGCTAAATAACCAACATCCGAGTCCCCTTATCAACTAAGCACTACGCGCAAGTCATTCCGGCTAGAGCGAGGACTAAGGCTATTGCTAAGCACACAACAATACAGGTTATAAAACCTGTAGCTCGTCTATAATTATCATCTCGCGCAGGTATTGGACGTCAGAGGTAGAAGCTGACCTCATGGGATGCGTTCTATAAAATGCCTACGGTAGTTCTTCTCGATACTTCTCTGTCTATGAGGAGACCCGCCACGAAGACCAACCTTGAGTGTTCTAGACATGACCTTGCCTGCAGTGGAGTGGAATGGTTCTTTGACTACCTGAAAAAGTGTTTCCCCTACGAATATACCTCTTTCCACACCTTTTCTTCTACCTGCGAAACATTACAAACTTTTACCAGGGACTACAAGCAGCTCAAAGGAAAGTTGGTGGACATTCAGTTTCATGACCGTACGGATTTGCACGCTGCTCTTTCTGTAATAGTAGACCATGTTGTGGCTGAATTGGGTTCTTTTGCTCCCTGCCAGCTTGTAATTGTGACTGACGCTTCACCAGGGGTGAAACACCAAGATGTCCTTCGCAGCAAGCAGGTCACAAATATCCCATTCTCATGCCAGCTTAATGTCGTGTGTGTTGCTGCTGAGGAGGAGCTCTTGCATTCTTCCCTATCAACATCAAAGAACAGCATCCAGAGACTTTGTGACACAGTTGGTATCACCCCTGCAGAAATTTTCATTCCCAGAGGAGTGCTAAGTGCTGACTCAGTGAAAGGAGCATTTAAGCAGCTGGTTAAGACCCACTTCCAGCCATTCGCCAGTGTGCTGAAGTGTGGGCATCTTCAATCTCGAGTTGGACTCACACCCTCCCCGTCAATGTACAAGACAAAGTCTGATATCGTAGTAGGGCCAGATTACAGGTTTCCGAGACTTGACAAGGATTTCAAGAACTTGGAGTTTCCTCGAGAAATGTTGGTATGTGGGTTCCTAGACAACAGCTGCATTCCTGCTCCCCCTCATTACTCGCGCCATTTTGTCCTGGATCCAGAAGTGGATGAGAATACTCTGGAACAGGATCTTAGAAGTCCGTCTTTCAATTCCAGTGCCCCAGCTTCGGACGACACAATGGGAACAAAGAGTCCCATGTCAGAAGAAGCACTGAAGCCTTCATTCCGTGTGTTGTTGCATGGTAGTCTCAAATGTGAGTCAAAGACGGCACTTCTCAAGTTGGGGTAAGCCTGTGAATACACGAGTGAATGCTGCGAACGTACACCAGGAGGAACAATTCCATATATTTCCTCTGCAGGGAGAAGTGGTATGGACTCTTATTTTCTCAAATGGCGTCTACTAGGAAAGCCAATCTGGTGTTGTGTGTCCTCTACCCCAAATCAGAGCTGCCTTGGCTGGGGAAGTTGGAGTACTTGGGAACTAAACCCATCACTGATGATCCCAGGGTCAAGTCGGCTGCCAGCGAGAGCCATGGTTTTCCCGTGGGCCCCCTCCACCTTCCTAGTTTCCACACTCCTTCCTCCCTGCTCTGGGTCAAAGAAGCTGTACTGCAGGTATTGAGGCATGTTGTTAACTGCATACTGAATGAGGAGCTAGATCACTCCCCTCCTTCCAGATTAGTATATTACATAGGCACAAGATGGGGGGGGATGCTATGTTCAAGCCCCCATAACTCCAATCCTGTATGGCTTGTGCAGTTGAGTCTGGTGTCAAAAGATGGCTCTCTCTAAGTTCTGGGTCAAAGAGGCTGTGCTGCAGGTATTGAGGCTTGTTGTTGTGAGTGCAATTTTCACTCACAATTTTCGTAGTTACTTTGGGGGTAAAGTCGGTTGCAAGCTGGGGGTGGGGCGGGTGGGGGAGATTTCCCCCCCCTGATTTTGCAACCAAAATATACTTTGAACTGTGATATACATCTAGCAATACAACAATACAATACGGGATTTTTCATTACTACTCAAAAATGGAAGTGGTTCTTGATTCACCTTCATTCTAGTCATTTTCTTAAAGTACAGCCACAGGCCACTGTAATTTATTCATACAGGCATCAAATTTCAATCGCGATATATCAATAGCAAATCCTTGAGCTATTTTTGTCATTGGGATCATAGCCTATCCAGAGGTGAGACTACCATAAGCTTCATAATGCTGGCTTTGAAGGCAATATTATTTACCTTTAATTCTGCGTGTCACGTCTGCTTGATTCGAAGGTCAGCCAACTCGTGGGCAATCGAGCGCCCTTGCTCATTCATGTTTGGAAACAGCCTTTTACATAGTACGCAATGGTTGAAGATGTTTTTGTCAGCTCCAAGTCACCTATTTTGTAGGCTTAGAATGTTGTAGGCTGAGAATGGACTCATTTTAAGCTGACTCGCAAATTCAAGTGCACTACATGCAGAATCGGGTTTTTCAATGACTGCAAGTCGCCCCAGTGTGTAGTAGTAGTAGTGGCCTTGAAACTGCAAGGCGAAGTGTTGTCCTGGTGTGCAAGTGGTTGACCACTTTGTGGTGGAATCACCCACTTTGTATCATTACCAGAAACTATTGACACTTAGCTGTGACAACTTTTATGCCATTAGATGCGTAATGAAGCCCAGAAGCAGTTCGAAGTATTGTCGCACTGCACTAATGACTAAAAATATCTAAGGATGTGAAGCATATCCATTTGATTTGCATTTTTGCCACATAGTCTTTTTTGCATGGCGAAGTGAAACTATCTTACTAATCACTTGAGTTAAGAAAGTACGTCAAGCATACAGTATTTGATACATGTTTTCTGTGAAGACTTGCTCGATCCCAGAAAGTTTAATCCGTTGCATTCTAAAGCAGAACCTTTGTCAGCCATATAACTTGCTCTCCCATTGCAATATGCACCCAAACAGCTCTCTAGCTAAGCCTGGATTTACTTATTCGTCAGACTCTAGGCTGTAAGCCTGGCCTTAATTAACTATAAGCGTAGCTCTAGATAGTTAGCTATCAAACTTAGCTTAATGTGTGTTTCCTATAAGCCTATGGCTTGCTCTGGTCCTGGCTATCTGACTTGCTCTGACCCTGGCTATCAGGCTTGCTGTGGCCCTGGCTATCTGACTTGCTCTGGCCCTGGCTATCTGGCTTGCTCTGGTCCTAGCTATCTGGCCTGCTCTGGCCCTGACTATCTGGCTTGCTCTGGCCTTGGCTATCAGGCTTGCTCTGGTCCTGCTTGCTGTGGCCCTGGCTATCTGGCTTGCTCTGGCCCTGGCTATCTGGCTTGCTCTGGCCCTGGCTATCAGGCTTGCTCTGGCCCTGGCTATCTGGCCCCTGGCTATCTGGCTTGCTCTGTTCTGGCTATCTGGCCTGCTCTGGTCCTGGTTATCTGGCTTGCTGTGGCCCTGGCTATCTGACTTACTCTGGCCCTGGCTATCTGGCTTGCTCTGGTCATGACTATCTGGCTTGCTAGGCCCTGGCTATCTGACTTGCTCTGGCCCTGGCTATCTGGCTTGCTCTGGCCCTGGCTATCAGGCTTGCTCTGGCCCTGGCTTGCTCTGGCCCTGGCTATCAGGCTTGCTCTGGCCCTGGCTATCAGGCCCGCTCTGGCCCTGGCTATCTGGCTTGCTCTGTCCTGGCTATCGGTCCTGGCTATCTGACTTGCTCTGGCCCTGGCTATCTGGCTTGCTCTGGTCATGACTATCTGGCTTGCTGTGGCCCTGGCTATCTGACTTGCTCTGGCCCTGGCTATCTGGCTTGCTCTGGCCCTGGCTATCTGGCTTGCTCTGGCCTTGGCTATCAGGCTTGCTCTGGTCCTGGCTATCTGGCTTGCTGTGGCCCTGGCTATCTGACTTACTCTGGCCCTGGCTATCAGGCTTGCTGTGGCCCTGGCTATCTGGCTTGCTCTGTCCTGGCTATCTGGCTTGCTGTGGCCCTGGCTATCTGACTTACTCTGGCCCTAGCTATCAGGCTTGCTCTGGCCCTGGCTATCTGGCTTGCTCTGGCCCTGGCTATCAGGCTTGCTCTGGCCCTGGCTATCAGGCTTGCTCTGGCCCTGGCTATCTGGCCTGGCTATCTGGCCTGCTCTGGTCCTGGCTATCTGGCATGCTGTGGCCCTGGCTATCTGGCTTGCTCTGGCCCCGGCTATCAGGCTTGATCTGGCCCTAGCTATCTGGCTTGCTCTGGCCTGTTCTGGCCCTGGCTATCTGGCTTGCTCTGGTCTGGCTATCAGGCTTGCTCTGGCCCTGGCTATCTGGCTTGCTCTGACTCTGGCTATCAGGCTTGCTCTGGTCCTGACTATCTGGCTTGCTGTGGCCCTGGCTATCAGGCTTGCTCTGGCCTTGGCTATCTGGCTTGCTCTGGCCATGGCTATCTGGCTTGCTCTGGCATACCTAACTCTTAGCCATGTTACACAACTAGTGATTCTGTTGGCAGACTCATAGTGAGTAATTCACGTCATAAGGCAGTGAGTGGTAGCAGGTTCTAGATTTGGATCAAGTGAGTAGCCAATACAAGAAAAAGAAATTATCACACAGCCTCTGTAAGTGCCTGTTAACTTACTTGTGGTATACACTAGCCACAACTGATTCAGAAGCTGCAGCTCCCATAGCAAGTACAGTGTAGTGTAGCTTACTCTAGCTAGAGTTCTTTAGACCCAGCTAGCAGCGTGTGGTGAAGCAACAAATATTTCCACTTTCCATTGTTGTGTCACGTATTCAGTTGAATAATGTTCTATTTATAGGTTACAGACGAATAGAAATTATTTTTACTTACGAAGGGAACTCTTTTGGTGGACTTTTTGAGAAATCAGAAGGGTTGTTCTCCATGTGATGCCACAGAGAAGAAAGCTGATGACATCATGCAAATGGTTTGGATGCTTTGTGTAAACAACCCAATATGGTTTGTGTAGGTTCTGGATGCAATTCATAAACTTGACAATTTCATGAAACAACATTGTCAGTTTTTGACAAACTATTAGCTGGGCTAACCGAGTACTGTTGGATTTTGGTAGTGATGTCGATACTATAATACAAATGCTGTATGATTGATCAGGTAGCAAATAAGTCAAAATGAAAAAGGAGCACCTTACCCTCATTGGCGCTCCATGATAATCAAAATAATAATATGTATTAGAATATATTCATGTATATAGTTAGTGCAAAGCTTAACGCCTCTATTTTGGCATGCGGGAACACAGATGGCATCGGAACCGAGCCTTCTTGCAAGAGGATCTGGTCTATTCTGGCATGCAGGAATACGGATGGCATCGGAACCCAGCCTTCTTGCAAGAGGACCTGGAGATCTTGCGAGTCCAGACGGACACAACTTTTCGTTGCATCAGTTGAAGGGATCTTGAAGCAAAGTACTTACATGATAGATCGAGGGTAGCAGTGAACCATCATAAAGTCAGCCGTTTCTCTACTTGCTACCAGACTCCCTAATGGCATAGCTGAATCAATTTGACGATGCCTTTAACCCAAACAACCCAAGCAGATTTTTTCTCCAGGTGCACCTAAGGGTACATATACCCAAGCCGGCTGTTGTCCAACAGATTCCTCCCTTTAAAATTATATTCCAGCACTGCGCCACAGTCAAGCAGCATGTTCATTTCATCTTGTTCGCCGAAACTTTTAGTTTATTTTTCCAAGTATTTTATCGAATCTGGACAACTTAATGGCATCAAAGTTCTTGACGGTGGCCAGGTGTGTTGGATGAACTGATGAATAAGATGCGGTAAGTGATGTTTGTGGGCGCGATAGTGATTTTGAATCAGAGGATTCTGGCTCAGATGCTGAGGCCACTGCTTTAAAGCACTGACTCTGATAGTGAAGCAGACAATTGAGATATGTAGCTGGGGGTGGAGAGCGAGTTGAGGAGAGCTGGTGTGTTAATATTGAAGCAGACTGGGGGTAGAGGGTGAGTGGAGGACGGGTGGTGGTGACTGACAGTGAAGTGGGTTATGCTGCTATGAGTAGGGGATGGAGGACAGTTTGGTGGTGAGATAGTGAAGCAGCAGATTGGGTTATGCAGCTGGGGGTAGAGGGTGAGTGAGGACACCATGGTGGTGACAGTTTAGTGAAGCAGATGATCAGGTTCCGGATAGAGGACAGAGGATTAGCATGGTGGTAGGGGCAGAGGTTAGTTGAGTGAGGACACCACCATGGTGGTGGTGACAGTTTAGTGAGCAGATGATCAGGTTCCAGATAGACGACAGAGGATAGCATGGTGGTGGTAGGGGCAGAGGTTGTGCTAGGTTCAGGGTTCCAGTGACCAGACACAGGATGGACTTCTGGCTAGCTGGTACCACTCCCCATGAGCAGCTTGGGGGAAAGAATTTGGCAAATTACATGGAACAACCGGACTTCAATACTTGAGGGGGATAATACCATTTTCTGTCATAAAAGCTTGTGGTTCCGACTTTAAAGCTCCATAGATTCTGCACACTTCACTCTATGAACTTGATATAATGCTCAAAAGATAACTCTCTATGTACTATCTTTTGATACTAAAAACTTGTTGCATAGGTATAGCCATGCCCAAGTTACAGGCAGTCAAAGTTGGGGACCTCAAAACATGCATGCCCAACTTCTCTGCAGTTCTAGCTCCTTATTGGAAAGTGCTAGACAGTTGGAGGAAGCCCTTCTCTCCACAATGAGTGTTTTCATTAGGCGCTAAAACGAAAGTACATGGTCAAGCATGTGGGTGGAAATTTTATTTCAGGAAATTGATTTTCAACCAACAGGCATGACGCGGGTTTTAGCGCTTAAAATGAAAGCGCTCATTGTATTGAGTCGTCTCTTAGCAAGAGTACACGTGAATACGAGCAGCTCAGCCTACTAATTATTGTGCTAAGTGGCTATCACAGAAGCCTCTTAGTTAGGAGGAGTTGAAAGCATTCTTTGGTCTTCGCATCTCACTGGCAATACCGGTTTACTAGGGCCTGGTAGGGGGGTATTGGCGAAAAGGATAATGTGATTAATGTCACACCCAGGTGCGGTGATGCCGTGCCTAGCGACAGATTCATTGCTATCTGGTCCCTCCTTGACCCCCACCCAGCTGGATAAGACTGACAGGATCGGCAAGACATGCCCAATTGTCGACTACCTTACTCTCAAGTTTAGACATTACTTTGCCATGGTTGTGAGCTCTCTCTGGATGAAGGAGTGGTGCCGACAAACTATCCTTCGAGCCGTGCATAAAGGATAAACTTATCAAGTGGGAGAAAGGTTTGATGATACTCTTAGTCCTAACTTGGGCGTGATGGTGAACTTGGCTGTCTCCATGGTTGAGTACGATGTGGACCAGAACTGTGTCCTGTGCACTGACTGATTCTATACCTCTGCCCAGCTGGTGGAGTGAGCACATGAGGAGGATGGGCACGGCAACGGCTGAGGTTGGTTCGCAGTGTGCCGCTCACACTAGTGAAGCGACACGTCAGTTTTGTGATATTATGAACATGAAGTCGCTTGAATAGACTCGATTCCTATTCGGGTTCCAGTCACAACGTGTCGGTCGAAGCATTGGTGTGCTTTAATTTTTTAGTTTGTTTGTCCAAGGAAGAGATGAGATTGATAGAGGCAGTGAGGAACTCTCCTAGTATGTGGCTGTATCTTAAGGAAGAGATGAATCAGGAAAGGTTGATAGAGGCAGTGAGGAGCTCTCCTGGTATGTGGCTGTATCTTAAGGCAGAGATGAATTAGGAAAGGTTGATAGAGGCAGTCAGGAGCTAACCTAGTGTATGGCTGTATCCCACAAGTCATTTAGAGATTGAAGGTTCATTAATTAACAGGTGGAGTTTCGTAATTGGGGAGTGGGATTGATTTCAATACTTTCCAGGAACTCTCAGTTGACATAACAAACTAATAACCTCAATAATCAACTTGAAATTTACTCTCGATACTTTGACTAGATGCTCTAGCCAGCACCTCTGCTACCTACTTTTCCCTGTTCCCACCCGTAGTAGCTGTGGCCATCAGTCGCCGCACCAATCACTTGGCCACACACCTTAAAAATTATGCTCTAGCCTTCATCAAGATTCAGCATCTCGGAGCATCTAGCCGAAATGTCGAGCAAGAATGATTTTTTTATAGCGGTGCTGGCAGGTGACAATATGAACGTTCACCAGGGTTCACCAGGATTAATGAGATGCTAAGACTCACGTGAGCTTGTTATATACCGCTATCCACCAAGTGACACAAATCACACCCTGGCACACGCGTCCAGCACGTGAACCGGATGCGGCAAAAAATAATAAGATTATAAAATAAATAAACAATTAAACAATTAATAATAAAAACACTAACAAGGAATGATAAATAACTGAATGCAAAAAAAATTATGGTGGTCGTGGCTTCAAGTTCAGGCTCTTGAGTGTGGCTCCCCAGCAGCCAGGCAAGTCCATTCCACAGTCTTGATTGAACCGCTCACACTCTGGTGCTAGGCTGATGTGCAATGCCTCCTTCACTAGCAGTTCCTTCTGTCTTGTATCCTGGTCTAAGATGGTAGCTTCCTCCCATAAAATAGGAGGTCCATTGTCCCATGCATGCTGCAATTGCAGATTTCTGTTTAGCACACTTTTTACAGGCATCTTGATGTTCTTTCACTGTGGTCTCTGGTCTTCTGTTGGTCTCCCCTATATAGTATTTCCCACAGCTGCAAGGGATGTGGTACATAACGCATGAGTGCTTACTACCCGATAATTCATCCTTCACTCTGCTCACTTGTGCCCTCGGAGTTCTTTCCAATCTGAAAATGACTATGATGTTGACTTCCTGCAGACCCTCCTGATATCTTAACTCATCCCTGCTACATAAGGAATTACTACCATAGGTTTTCAAACCCCTGATTTCCTGTATCAGTGTACTTATCTTCCTTTCTGCGTTTAGATGTATCTACAGACGAAAGGTTGACGAAGGCTTGCAGATAGCCATTCTCTATAAAGACCTTATTCAAATGATGTTCTTTCTTCCACAGGTCCTCCTTCTCTGTCACTACTCTCCTGGCTCTTCACCACTCCTCTTCTGACATGGATAGAATGATGTGATCTATAATCAAGGCATCAGTTGGTGTGCTTGGGTTTTCTATAAACTGTTGCAGATAACCTTCCGTCTTCCTTTCTGTGTAAGTGGAAATCCAGAAAAGGTAATGATCCGTCCACTTCAAGCTCCATGGTAAACTTTATGGATGGCCTGATGTTGTTCAGATGGGTGCAACAACTCCTGCTCTCTTCCCTTCTTCAATATGCAGAAGGTATCATCCACTTATCTCCAGGGGGGCAGTTGTGAGTGCCAATTCCTCAAACAATTCCATGTAAAGGTTGGCTACCACTGCAGATACTGGAGAGCCCATGGCTGCACCCACCCTCTTTCTGCTCATAGTATTTTCCTTGATGCCTGAAATATGTGGATTTAAGGCACAACTCCAACAGTTCAGAAATGGGGACATTGGTAGAGTGAGAGGAAACATGAAGACACTCATCCTGTGCCAAACATTCACCCTGAATAAGCTCGATAAAATGCCCAGAATCCTTGACATATGTAGTCGTATTGCCAGCTAGAGTTGATATAAACTATGCTATGGACTTGAAAAGATTATACGATGGTGCACGTATACAAGACACAATTGGCCTAATATGTCTTGGTCTCCCTAGCATTCCTGTCAGCTTTGAGATGGAACTTTATTTTGTCATCAGGACCGTTGTCTTGCCCTTGTCTGCTGGTAGGACTGTTGTCTTGCCCTTGTCTGCTGGCAGGACCGTTGTCTTGCCCTTGTCTGCCGTTGTCTTGCCCTTGTCTGCTGGTAGGACCGTTGTCTTGCCCTTGTCTGCTGGTAGGACCGTTGTCTTGCCCTTGTCTGCCGTTGTCTTGCCCTTGTCTGCTGGTAGGACCGTTGTCTTGCCCTTGTCTGCTGGTAGGACCGTTGTCTTGCCCTTGTCTGCTGGTAGGACCGTTGTCTTGCCCTTGTCTGCTGGTAGGACCGTTGTCTTGCCCTTGTCTGCTGGTAGGACCTTTGTCTTGCCCTTGTCTGCTGGTAGGACCGTTGTCTTGCCCTTGTCTGCTGGTAGGACCGTTGTCTTGCCCTTGTCTGCTGGTAGGACCGTTGTCTTGCCCTTGTCTGCCGTTGTCTTGCCCTTGTCTGCTGGTAGGACCGTTGTCTTGCCCTTGTCTGCTGGTAGGACCGTTGTCTTGCCCTTGTCTGCTGGCAGGACCGTTGTCTTGCCCTTGTCTGCTGGTAGGACCGTTGTCTTGCCCTTGTCTGCTGGTAGGACCGTTGTCTTGCCCTTGTCTGCTGGTAGGACCGTTGTCTTGCCCTTGTCTGCTGGCAGGACCGTTGTCTTGCCCTTGTCTGCTGGTAGGACCGTTGTCTTGCCCTTGTCTGCTGGTAGGACCGTTGTCTTGCCCTTGTCTGCTGGTAGGACCGTTGTCTTGCCCTTGTCTGCTGGTAGGACCGTTGTCTTGCCCTTGTCTGCTGGTAGGACTGTTGTCTTGCCCTTGTCTGCCGTTGTCTTGCCCTTGTCTGCTGGTAGGACCGTTGTCTTGCCCTTGTCTGCTGGTAGGACCGTTGTCTTGCCCCTGTCTGCTGGCAGGACCGTTGTCTTGCCCTTGTCTGCTGGTAGGACCGTTGTCTTGCCCTTGTCTGCCGGTAGGACCATTGTCTTGCCCTTGTCTGCTGGTAGGACCTTGTCTTGCCCTTGTCTGCCGGTAGGACCATTGTCTTGCCCTTGTCTGCTGGTAGGACCGTTGTCTTGCCCTTGTCTGCCGGTAGGACCATTGTCTTGCCCTTGTCTGCTGGTAGGACCTTTGTCTTGCCCTTGTCTGCTGGTAGGACCGTTGTCTTGCCCTTGTCTGCCGGTAGGACCATTGTCTTGCCCTTGTCTGCTGGTAGGACCGTTGTCTTGCCCTTGTCTGCTGGTAGGACCGTTGTATTGCCCTTGTCTGCTGGTAGGACTGTTGTCTTGCCCTTGTCTGCTGGTAGGACCGTTGTCTTGCCCTTGTCTGCTGGTAGGACCGTTGTCTTGCCCTTGTCTGCTGGGTGGCCGCTCTCAGCAGTCTGAACTTGAAACCACGACTACCGTAATTTTTCTGTATTCAGTTATTTATCATTCATTCTTAGTTATTTTAAGCACATATTTTTAATTTTAAAATCACCTCAATAATCAACTTCAATTTGTATTCACTCGACGTTTCGACTAGATGCTCTAACCTTCATCAGGAATATTGTTTGCTTACTTACCTTATTATTTTTGCCACGTCCGTCCGGTTCACATGCTGGACGCGTGTGCCAGGGTGTGGTTTGTATCATGTGGTGGATAGCGGTGTATAACAAGTTCACACGAGTCTTGGCATTCATTATTCCTGATGAAGGCTGAGGAGCATCGAGTCGAAACGTCGAATGAGTAAATTTCAAGTTGATTATTGAAAAGGTCATTGTAATTTCAATAGTTCGAATCCGTGACGTGACTAGGCGGATATTGTGAATTGTTTGAAGTGACACAATGCAACCCAAAGCACGAGACATTATGAACCGGCTGTAATAAAAAGCAATTTCCCAAGCATCTCATGATATGGAGCAGAAGGACAGTGAACTGTTGTACGCTGGGGATGCTTGGCACTGGGACAAGAAACCCGCCATTACGCCGGCCTACGTGCTTCTCCCCATAGATCAAGAGAAAAAGAGAGTTGGTATTCCCTGCCCTCCAAGACACCTGCCACATATTCTTGGGGGTTACTGACAAAAACAGGGCTTATGGTAACGATTCAAAGCTCGGGTGAAACGTCGTGTTATTCGAAATTTGACCTGACATTTCCAATTGCATAAACAAGACAAATAAAACTTGAATTGATGTTGGCAACCCAAGTCCATGCCACGCCTCTCCTCTAGCGTGCGCAGGGAAGACATCTTTCTGAAAGGAAGTTTTCTTTTGATAGAAAATGAACTAACTCGAACTTCCTTTTCAGTACCTCAGTATTGAGTCGAAAGAGCTCTTGCAATTTGTTCATATTTCTGGTGATATTCATCAACTGTTTTGCACTGTTCCTTCCGAAGAGGAAGCATGGTGCGTGGCAGCTGTGGCATAATCTTCGAAAGGAGAGCAACGGAGATTTGTGGAACCCTGGATAAATGCTGAGTTGTACAGTATTCTGCAGCCATGAAGCTTATCTTCAAATACGGAAGACTTTTGGGAAGATACACATTCTTGGTTAGCTTGTCAAACTTCCACCAAGAAGTAGTGTTGGACTTGTTGCCATTGTCTGCAATCCGTTCCTCCACCGTCTCTATAGTCGCAGCTTTCTTTTTGGCTGGAGGGTGGTCTATGTTCCTGCCCTGCTTCCTAACAGGAGAAGGCTCCAGGTTACAGGCTGTTGGGGAATTACCTGGTGTGTTCTTTTTCCAAGAAAAAGCTTTCAGCTCTTTCCTGGAAGTGGACTACTACAAGTTTTCTCCTCTGAAGTTGTCTATAACAACCAAGCTATAACAATAAGTTTTCTCTAAAGAATTGGTGGGTACAGAGTTTTCTCCTCAGCTATAGCCTTTTCAGGTGCAGCCCTTTAGCAAGGGCCATCTCTGCATGGAGAAGCCGGACAGTAACTGTCGGGCACAGTGGCACCTGAACGAGGAATATTTGAGACGAGTATAAGAGGAAACCTCAAAACATTTGATACATCGCGGTGACATTTATTTGCATTAGGAATACTTTTGCAGGCATGTACAGCCGACCGACTTGGTAAGACCGTAGGATTCTAAGGTTAAGAAGTTATTAATAATCGGGTAGATTTCTTGTAGAATTGTTACCCTTAATCTCAACTCTTATGCTCAAAGTGTTTTATAGCACTCAGAGAGAGAGCCGGGAGCACAGTTATCTTTTCACACTAAAACCATCGGCGTAGGGTTATGGGAAGTTTTGGCCCCTTAAATATTTCCAGTTGCAGTTGAGAATTCTAAATCGTAATCTCCCTGTGACCATGTGTGCAGTGAACTAGCGGAGTTTTATTCGACAGCTACAAGCAACCACAAGGAAAGTGTTTTGGGGGTACATGTATTGAGTTTTTAGCTGTTTTTCAGCTTGAAGCTGTGCACTTACCTAAAACATGCACAGACCAATGTTCATCAGACAATGGTAATCATTCTTGTTGTGAAACTAGGCATAGCAAGTGGAGAAGGAAGGGGGGGGATTCTTTTTGGGCGGTGGAGGTTTCTGTGAGGTTGTGGGTCATTTGTTAGTTACTTAATTGTTCTTTGAGGTTTTTGGATGATCACCACCAACACCAGCTCATGTTGGGTGTAAGCAATGTCAGGTTTTCATCGTTGTCTGATTTCTTCTTTTGATAGACTGATGTGTCCAAGGTCATCAGGTATAGCAGAAAGCTGCCCGACAAAGAAGCTTCCTTAGTCAAGGTACAATGTGTGTGTTTGTTTGTTTCTTTGTTTTTAATTCATGGTTGCATGCAGTGGGGTGGGACCTGAGGTTTCCCCTCTCTCCTCTCCTTCCTGAGTAGGTGTTTGTTATATAAATGCTTCAATGAATGTAGTCCTACCTGTACTGCCATGCTAGTTGGTGTGTAGTCCTACCTGTACTGCCATGCTAGTTGGTGTGTAGTCCTACCTGCGCTGCCATGCTAGTTGGTGTGTAGTCCTACCTGTACTGCCATGCTAGTTGGTGTGTAGTCCTACCTGTACTATGTAGTCCAACCTGCGCTGCCATGCTAGTTGGTGTGTAGTCCTACCTGTACAGTCATGTTGGTGTGTAGTCCTACCTGTACTGCCATGCTAGTTGGTGTGTAGTCCTACCTGTACTGCCATGCTAGTTGGTGTGTAGTCCTACCTGTACTGCCATGCTAGTTGGTGTGTAGTCCTACCTGTACTGCCATGCTAGTTGGTGTGTAGTCCTACCTGTACTGCCATGCTAGTTGGTGTGTAGTACTACCTGTACTGCCATGCTAGTTGGTGTGTAGTCCTACCTGTACTGTCATGCTAGTTGGTGTGTAGTCCTGCCTGTACTGCCGTGCTAGTTGGTGTGTAGTCCTGCCTGTACTGCCATGCTAGTTGGTGTGTAGTCCTACCTGTACTGCCATGCTAGTTGGTGTGTAGTCCTACCTGTACTGTCATGCTAGTTGGTGTGTAGTCCTACCTGTACTGCCATGCTAGTTAGTGTGTAGTCCTACCTGTACTGCCATGCTAGTTGGTGTGTAGTCCTACCTGTACTGCCATGCTAGTTAGTGTGTAGTCCTACCTGTACTGCCATGCTAGTTAGTGTGTAGTCCTACCTGTACAGTCATGCTAGTTGGTGTGTAGTCCTACCTGTACTGCCATGCTAGTTGGTGTGTAGTCCTACCTGTACTGCCATGCTAGTTGGTGTGTAGTCCTACCTGTACTGCCGTGCTAGTTGGTGTGTAGTCCTACCTGTACTGCCATGCTAGTTGGTGTGTAGTCCTACCTGTACTGCCATGCTAGTTGGTGTGTAGTCCTACCTGCGCTGCCATGCTAGTTGGTGTGTAGTCCTACCTGTACTGTCATGCTAGTTGGTGTTCCTACCTCGACTGCCATGCTAGTTGGTGTGTAGTCCTACCTGTACTGCCATGCTAGTTGGTGTGTAGTCCTACCTGTACTGCCATGCTAGTTGGTGTGTAGTCCTACCTGTACTGTCATGCTAGTTGGTGTGTAGTCCTACCTGTACTGCCATGCCAGTTGGTGTGTATTCCTACCTGTACTGCCATGCTAGTTGGTGTGTAGTCCTACCTGTACTGCCATGCTAGTTAGTGTGTAGTCCTACCTGTACAGTCATGCTAGTTAGTGTGTAGTCCTACCTGTACTGCCATGCTAGTTGGTGTGTAGTCCTACCTGTACTGCCATGCTAGTGGGTGTGTAGTCCTACCTGTACAGTCATGCTAGTGGGTGTGTAGTCCTACCTGTACAGTCATGCTAGTGGGTGTGTAATCCTACCTGTACAGTCATGCTAATGGGTGTGTAGTCCTACCTGTGTACTGTCATGCTAGTTGATCTACAACAAATCAAGCCATTTTATGGGGCAACATTCCCCCAGACCCTACCTAACAAAAAAATCCTTTATAGAACCCCTGGTATACTGGAGTTTTTTTCCACCGCAAGGTTGTAGTCTTGTTTTGGCAAGTCAGATAGTTACTTACTGTATCTCATTTTTGTTATATTTGAATAAGTAAAAACATTGTGATGTTTATTCTGCTGATGTGAGGGTATAAGAACATTGTGATGTTTATTCTGCTGATGTAAGGGTATGGATAACTAATGGCTAAGCATATACTATATTATGTGTAAATGAATGGGGGGGGGGATGATCTGCCAGAATTTATCCAACATTGATGAATGGCAGTTCGTCTGCTACTTCATTTACAGGTGGCATCAAAGTCACTGAACGTTTTAAATGGTGTCCTTGCTCTCGGCTGCTACAACTGCACGTTCACTGTTTGCATTGGAACCGCTCACTTTGAACTGTGATGACGACATTTTGATCGTAAATATAAAAAGTGTCATTCAATTGCATGGCACAAGTGGATGCCGTAGGATCTGGTTGTTTTTAGCTCTCTGGATGATTAGTGTCAGTTAGCTGTTAGGCACTGCTTTCGTTTGTCAATTCGTTAGGAACCCTACGCCATCTCTGAGAAGCACTTGGCTGGAAGCGCATCAGCTCTGTGCATGTGTTTTATAAGTGACCTCTGCAGAACGCGTGCGAGACTTAACTGCTGCTGTACTTTGCAGGGGAAAGTTTGTGAGACAGTGTGTTGTGATTCAAAGGTGAGGAGAGTGCACTCGACTCTAGCTCGAGACTGCACCTGGCTCACTTTTCTTCTCTGGCTTGCGTAACAGCGGCTCCTTTTTCTGCCGCGTCAAAAAAACAAAAAAAGGAGTATTCTTGTAATTTATATAGAAGATTGAATGGGCGTGCGTCATAGAAGCTGCTTGCCTATTCTCTGTTTGGCACTGGTATTCTTGCAGGTCTGGATGTACACAGTGGCGCTGCTAAGCGACCAGACTTTACGGTACATCCAACGACTTTACATTGGTCACAAAAACAAAGTTTAAAAATAATGATTTTGCTAAACACTAATTTTCATTTACCTGCACATTAGATAGAGCAGTCTTAAAACTACACATTTGGCATTTGGCTTGAGGCGAGGCAGGAAAATGAATGTGTGTTTTTTTTTTGTGGGTGTTAAAAAAAAAATTTAATGGTTGATGATTGCAATTACTGTCATGTCCCTTCTGGCCTTTGCTACTGTTTCTGGAATGCCTTCTTCTTCGGAAACCTGCACAGGTATCTATGCTTGACTGGAATCACTCTCAATTCCTTTGCTCTTGAGAAAGGGGGTGCTCTTAAATGGGTTCCTCTTTGCTCTAAATTATGTTGTAGCAGCGATGTAATAATGCATATCTTTTGTTTGCTTACCTAAAAGTAGCTGATTCTGATACCAAACTACAGCTTATTGTATTTGCATTGCAGTGATGTGAACAGTTTGAAAAGTTTCTTCTTGATTAAAAAAGCAACTATAAAGTTGTTGTTTTTTAACTAAAGAAACCACAAATGAAGTAGGCGTGCAATCAAATAACTCCAGGATATTTAATTATTATTAGCAGTTTGAAGTAAGCATGTGTGTAACTCATTGTCACTTGCGTAATGCAGTTGATTAGGTATCATGTCAAGATCCTTACATATTTTTATTATATTTTAATTTGGTATTACGTGTTTGTGTCATTTTATATGACACCATTTCAAGTGCCCTATGGCACTTATTTATTTATTTTATTTTATTTCAATATCATGATCAAATCATCAATTAGAACGGATTTTTTCCTTCCAGCTCAATTCATAATTAGCCACCAAATTTGAGTATCAGGATAACCGATACCTGGGAACTAAGGGGGAAAATAAGATTGGACGATCTCAAAAGTCAATCTTGAAAGTGAAGTTTTCTTAATCAGTACATTTCACACCTCTGAAGGTAGCCTAGTGCAGAAGAGGCCAGTGCCCACCTTGGCAGTGTATTTCACCTCTGAAGGTAGCCTAGTGCAGAAGAGACCAGTGCCTACCTTGGCAGTGTATTTCACCTCTGAAGGTAGTCCTAGTGCAGAAGAGACCAGTGCCCACCTTGGCAATGTATTTCATCTCTGATGGTAGCCCTAGTGCAGAAGAGACCAGTGCCCACCTTGGCAGTGTATTTCATCTCTGATGGTAGTCCTAGTGCAGAAGAGACCAGTGCCCACCTTGGCAGTATATTTCACCTCTGAAGGTAGCCTAGTGCAAAAGAGGTCAGTGTCCACCTTGGCAGTGTATTTCACCTCTGAAGGTAGCCTAGTGCAGAAGAGGCTGGTGCCTACCTTGGCAGTATATTTCACCTCTGAAGGTAGCCTAGTGCAAAAGAGGTCAGTGTCCACCTTGGCAGTGTATTTCACCTCTGAAGGTAGCCTAGTGCAGAAGAGGCTGGTGCCTACCTTGGCAGTATATTTCACCTCTGAAGGTAGCCTAGTGCAGAAGAGGCCAGTGTCCACCTTGGCAGTGTATTTCACCTCTGAAGGTAGCCTAGTGCAGAAGAGCCTTGGCAGTATATTTCACCTCTGAAGGTAGCCCTAGTGCAGAAGAGGCCAGCACCCATCTTGGCTGTATTTCACCTCTGATGGTAGCCTAGTGCAGAAGAGGCCAGTGCCCACCTTGGCAGTGTATTTCACCTCTGAAGGTAGCCTAGTGCAGAAGAGACCAGTGCCTACCTTGGCAGTGTATTTCACCTCTGAATGTAGTCCTAGTGCAGAAGAGGCCAGTGCCTACCTGGGCAGTGTATTTCACCTCTGAAGGTAGTCCTAGTGCAGAAGAGACCAGTGCCCACCTTGGCAATGTATTTCATCTCTGATGGTAGCCCTAGTGCAGAAGAGACCAGTGCCCACCTTGGCAGTGTATTTCATCTCTGATGGTAGCCCTAGTGCAGAAGAGACCAGTGCCCACCTTGGCAGTATATTTCACCTCTGAAGGTAGCCTAGTGCAAAAGAGGCCAGTGTCCACCTTGGCAGTGTATTTCACCTCTGAAGGTAGCCTAGTGCAGAAGAGGCCGGTGCCTACCTTGGCAGTATATTTCACCTCTGAAGGTAGCCTAGTGCAGAAGAGGCCAGTGTCCACCTTGGCAGTGTATTTCACCTCTGAAGGTAGCCTAGTGCAGAAGAGCCTTGGCAGTATATTTCACCTCTGAAGGTAGCCCTAGTGCAGAAGAGGCCAGCACCCATCTTGGCTGTATTTCACCTCTGAAGCGAGACCAGTGCCCACCTTAGGAAGACCTGGAGCCATGCAACTTATGTTTGTTTGTTTGTTTGTTTGTGTTGTTGTTGTTGTTTATTGGGGAATGCTTGGACTCCCACAGGTGACAAACCACATGGCAAATGTAGCACTCAAGCAGCTAGTAATGACATGCTCTCTTCTCTGGGAGTGGCAAGTTTTGTCAGGTCTGTTACTGAATCTAGCTGCAGTGTTAGCTTGTGCTTGTCCAAGATAGTAGGGCCATTTTAAAAGGAGGCAAAAATATTGGTTTGTAATTGATTTCACAGCAGCAGTCGTCACGCAGCAGCACTGGATCATATACAGTAACAAAATAACTGCAAATCTCTGCCACTCCCTCTGCCACTCCCAACAATTTTTGATGGAATTATTGATGAAGTATGAAGAAGGAAAAATGCCATCATAGCCAACGTGAAATACATGTGCAGGTCACATCACTAAGGTTAATGGCCGACAATGCCAAGTGCCGTGCTGTTTCTGCGCTGGGGAAGCTTCTAGCTCTGTGTATCACCACTAAGATTTAATGCATTGGTCCTTGGCCCATGCCTAACCCATCCATAAAAGTCCATGAAAATGCATCCGTAAGTTTTTGTGCAACCTGCTAAAGTGTCAGGCAGACACACTGGGGAAACAACCTCTTGGCAGGGATATACAGAACAGACGAAAGCTACTGGCTGTGTTAGCAATAGCAGTTAGTTCATCAATAGCATTTGTGTTGTCTGGCCATGTCCAGATTGTGGCAAGGAATAATTCTTAAGTCTTTCTTGTGTTGACTGGATGCCTGTAACCAATATACGTGCTGTATGGTTACTTTCACCAGGATCAGGAATCACGTGCTATACGGTTACTTTCACCTGGATCAGGAATCACGTGCTGTAAGGTTACTTTCACCTGGATCAGAAATCACGCATTGTACGGTTACTTTCACCTGGATCAGGAATCACGCGTTGTACGGTTACGTTCACCTGGATCAGGAATCACGTGCTGTACGGTTACCTTCACCTGGATCAGGAATCACGCATTGTACGGTTACTTTCACCTGGATCAGGAATCACGTGCTATACGGTTACTTTCACCTGGATCACGAATCACGTGCTGTATGGTTACTTTCACCTGGATCAGGAATCACGTGCTGTACGGTTACTTTCACCTGGATCACGAATCACGTGCTGTACGGTTACTCTCACCTGGATCAGGAATCACGTGCTGTACGGTTACTTTCACCTGGATCAGGAATCACGCTGTTTCGTGTGAAATGCATTGCCAGCTAGTGCATCTTTTTAAACTTTATTATTTACTTGCCTTCCTGGTGAAGACAGATGTATTTTGGTTGAAATGTTGGCACTAAGAACAAAGGAGAGCTGATTGAAAGAGAAATCTACAGTGCAATGACTGTTGTTATGTTATCTCGGTTGTTTCTTCCTAAGACTTTAGTCGTATCCTCCCAAAGAACTAAAGCTAGATGTTTGCATAGTGTCAAATAACAGTAAAAGAAATTAGTGCAATTATTTCAGCTGTCGTGAAATACTTTGTGGATTTGTGTCTCAGTTTGTTAATGTTGGGACCGAAATACTTCTGTCTTCATCAGGATGATTTTTTAATTTTTTTAACACGAAAATAGCGCAACACACACTCATTGGTAACACATCCACACTCGCTGGCAACACATCCACATTCGCTGGCAACGTGTTCCACACAACAAATGCACGTTATTCACGAGTCATCCGAGTACCAGTGTATAAGCACAGCAACACATCAGACATACAATGATGGGCATTATTCCACGTGCATAGTCTTGAGAGTTGAGACCCAGCAACCAGGTAGCTCCAGCCCTACACCTTGATTGAAGCGCTGATCCCTCAGTGTGGGGGTGGATGTGAGCCCTACTCTATACAATGGGTGTTTTTGCCAAATCGTGAGTAGGTGGTCAAGCGTGGGCACATAATTCTGTCGCATCCCTTTCACAGCACACACGCTTGACCACTTACTAAGGTTTTAGCTCCTAATTAAAACACTCGACACTTCGCAATCATAAGCCACAACTGTTCCAAAATCAGGCATCCTGGGTCTTAGGTCCTCCACTTTAGCTGCAGCAACTCGCTCCCTTTGCTGGCTCAATCCATCACAGAGGTCTCTTCCCCAAGATTGGATTCCATGCATGCTCTGGAATGGCAGACATCTCAAGTTCTCCCTTCCCATGTGCGTCTTTAGGCTCCTTGATGAGGGTCTCCGACCTCCTCCTTGTCTCACCAATGTACACTTTCCCACAGCTGCAGGGAATTCTATAGACAACTGATGATTTTGTGGTAGTGTACAACTTATCTTTGACCCTGGTAAGCCGAGATCTTATGTCAAGCCTGATTTAAAAACAACCCCAAGATCAAATTTTCCATAGACACGTCTGATACGTCTGATATCCTTACTTAGGCCAGCCACAGAGGGATGATGGTTGAGGTGTGTTTTTTTTCCCCTCTAGACCGTCCGAAATATTTTGGTCAAAAAGTTGGCAACAAAAACAAAACACTGACTGAAAAATCTACAAAAAAGTTTGCTGAGAAAATGCGTTCAGCATAATATTATAAACAACTCTTAATTTGATTATTATCTTAACTATATTCATAATGTGTTGTGTGTTTATGGTCATATCGTCATGACATTTAAGCTCTCCTTGTGTGTGGTTCTTGGGACCTTTAGGGAACTCCTGCTTATTAGTGATGATAGCTGGTTTTGATTATTTGCACTCTCTAGGTGGAGAGTTCGAAGGACTTGTCACTCCCATTTGTATGAGTTGAAGGACTTGTCACTCCTGTTTCTATATTTTGTCGAAACTTGAAAAATAGTTGCTAAAAAAAATCAAGTGACCTCTGTCTGACCTTGCCAATTCTACCACCCTATGTTTGGTGATCACAAGATTCCCCCGCTCGTCTTCTCCCTAGGTTTGCAGTTACTTGCAGCTGCTGCTTGAAAGCTTCCATCTCTGCACCAACAGAAAGCTGCACTCCACTCTCACCAGCATGCCGGTCTCAAAAGCAAGAGGCAAATTAAAACCTCGTGCCGAGTTTGTGGGATTATTATTTTTAAGAATTTCGTAGTGATCCTGTAGTTACACTAGACTCCTGGGCAAAAGCTCCTTCAAGGTAGAGATTGCTATAGCTACACTGGACTCCTGGGGAAAAGCTCCTTCAAGGTAGAGATTGCTGTAGTTACAGAGATTGCTATAGTTACACTAGACTCCTGGGAAAAAGCTCCTTCAAGGTAGAGATTGCTGTAGTTACACTAGACTCCTGGGAAAAAGCTCCTTCAAGGTAGAGATTGCTGTAGTTACAGAGATTGCTATAGTTACACTAGACTCCTGGGAAAAAGCTCCTTCAAGGTAGAGATTGCTGTAGTTACACTAGACTCCTGGGAAAAAGCTCCTTCAAGGTAGAGATTGCTGTAGTTACAGTACACTAGATTCCTGGGGGAAAGCTCCTTCAAGGTAGAGATTGATGGATCATTATTCCTGATGAAGGCTAGAGATATAGTCGAAATATCGAAAGAGTAAAATTCAAGTTGATATTGAGAAGGTAAGACTCCACAAGTACGAATATTCTCAGTCAAAAGTGAAGTTTGCAAGATACACCTAATGCATAACCCATGAAGCACAAGGCCTCTATAGTCAGTCAACCATTTGGGGGCTACCCATGAAGCAGAGGCCTCTAGTCAACCATTTGGGGGCTACCCATGAAGCAGAGGCCTCTAGTCAACCATTGGCAAGCAGTTTGTGACTGTGTGGGACCAGGCTAGAGAATACAGTTTGGGTCAACACTTGTAATATCGCAGATTTATGCACAAGTTTTGGTACTGGTGGAAGTCTGCACGACAATGCTGAGATCAGATTGCAAGACTTGACAGGTACTGTGTCTCTTCGTTGTGATGCATTATGGTACTATGGTGTTGATGATCATTACCGTATGCAGAGTAAGAGAATCAGCTTTTTATTAAAAGGGAGGACTATACCATGAAATAAAAAAAATTAACTTGTAGTTACGACTTGAGATATATATAGCAGCTCAAAAGATCTCTCTGTGTGCTACTTTTGATACCAAAAAAATGTTGGATAATATATATACCAAAATTACAGCAGCTAAAGTGGGGCTGCAACCTGGGTGCCTGGTTTTGCAACATTTGTGGCTCCTGATTGGAACGTGTTGGACAGCCGAGATTAGTACATGTGGCAAGAAGAAGCCCTACTCTATACAATGGGTGTTTTTGCCAAATCGTGAGTAAGTGGTCAAGCGTGGGCACATAATTCCGTCGCGTCCCTTTCACAGCACACACGCTTGACCACTTACTAATCCTAATTAAAACACTCGACACTTCGCAATCATGAGCCACAACTGTTCCAAAATCAGGCACTGTGGGTCTTAGGTCCGCTGCAGTGACTTGGGCATAGTCAACATCATCAAAAGAGGGTGCACAGAAATACCTCTCTTTTGAGAAGTTCATAGGCTGAAGTGTGCAGAATCTACTAAGTCTTTTCTAATTCATGCATGGTCCTTAATAGAAATATGTATGTGTGGTGTATGGACCTGGCTCATGAATGGGGGAGGGGCTTCTCGTCATAAATCGTACTTTTTGACATCTTTCCATTCTCTACAAGTTAGGTAAATAGGTAATCTAAAGATCCATGAGTTTGAATGAAATAATTCCATGTTCAAGGCTCCATGACTTCATTCCTGTACCTTTGAACTGTTTCTGAGTGTCCTTGTGCATCCTGCCATACAAACCCCCTCAAATATTGTCATAGCTGCCTTCACCAGGCCAAGGAAATCAAAATTATTTGCCCACATGCTGAGTACAGAGAGTCACTACGCATGCACCAATGTGTTGTTCACTCTACTAGCTCACAGAGAAACTCAGAGCTGGAGGAGTCACTAGAGTCACTGTGCATGCACCAATGTGTTGTTCACTCTACTAGCTCACAGAGAAACTCAGAGCTGGAGGAGTCACTAGAGTCACTGTGCATGCACCAATGTGTTGTTCACTCTACTAGCTCACAGAGAAACTCAGAGCTGGAGGAGCCACTAGAGTCACTGTGCATGCACCAATGTGTTGTTCACTCTACTAGCTCAGAGAGAAACTCAGAGCTGGAGGAGTCACTAGAGTCACTGTGCATGCACCAATGTGTTGTTCACTCTACTAGCTCACAGAGAAACTCAGAGCTGGAGGAGTCACTAGAGTCACTGTGCATGCACCAATGTGTTGTTCACTCTACTAGCTCACAGAGAAACTCAGAGCTGGAGGAGTCACTAGAGTCACTGTGCATGCACCAATGTGTTGTTCACTCTACTAGCTCACAGAGAAACTCAGAGCTGGAGGAGTCACTAGAGTCACTGTGCATGCACCAATGTGTTGTTCACTCTACTAGCTCAGAGAGAAACTCAGAGCTGGAGGAGTCACTAGAGTCACTGTGCATGCACCAATGTGTTGTTCACTCTACTAGCTCACAGAGAAACTCAGAGCTGGAGGAGTCACTAGAGTCACTGTGCATGCACCAATGTGTTGTTCACTCTACTAGCTCACAGAGAAACTCAGAGCTGGAGGAGTCACTAGAGTCACTGTGCATGCACCAATGTGTTGTTCACTCTACTAGCTCACAGAGAAACTCAGAGCTGGAGGAGTCACTAGAGTCACTGTGCATGCACCAATGTGTTGTTCACTCTACTAGCTCACAGAGAAACTCAGAGCTGGAGGAGTCACTAGAGTCACTGTGCATGCACCAATGTGTTGTTCACTCTACTAGCTCACAGAGAAACTCAGAGCTGGAGGAGTCACTAGAGTCACTGTGCATGCACCAATGTGTTGTTCACTCTACTAGCTCACAGAGAAACTCAGAGCTGGAGGAGTCACTAGAGTCACTGTGCATGCACCAATGTGTTGTTCACTCTACTAGCTCACAGAGAAACTCAGAGCTGGAGGAGTCACTAGAGTCACTGTGCATGCACCAATGTGTTGTTCACTCTACTAGCTCACAGAGAAACTCAGAGCTGGAGGAGTCACTAGAGTCACTGTGCATGCACCAATGTGTTGTTCACTCTACTAGCGAAACTCAGAGCTGGAGGAGTCACTAGAGTCACTGTGCATGCACCAATGTGTTGTTCACTCTACTAGCTCACAGAGAAACTCAGAGCTGGAGGAGTCACTAGAGTCACTGTGCATGCACCAATGTGTTGTTCACTCTACTAGCTCGCAGAGAAACTCAGAGCTGGAGGAGTCACTAGAGTCACTGTGCATGCACCAATGTGTTGTTCACTCTACTAGCTCACAGAGAAACTCAGAGCTGGAGGAGTCACTAGAGTCACTGTGCATGCACCAATGTGTTGTTCACTCTACTAGCTCACAGAGAAACTCAGAGCAGGAGGAGTCACTAGAGTCACTGTGCATGCACCAATGTGTTGTTCACTCTACTAGCTCACAGAGAAACTCAGAGCACTAGAGTCACTGTGCATGCACCAATGTGTTGTTCACTCTACTAGCTCACAGAGAAACTCAGAGCTGGAGGAGTCACTAGAGTCACTGTGCATGCACCAATGTGTTGTTCACTCTACTAGCTCACAGAGAAACTCAGAGCTGGAGGAGTCACTAGAGTCACTGTGCATGCACCAAAGTGTTGTTCACTCTACTAGCTCACAGAGAAACTCAGAGCTGGAGGAGTCACTAGAGTCACTGTGCATACACCAATGTGTTGTTCACTCTACTAGCTCACAGAGAAACTCAGAGCTGGAGGACACTAGAGTCACTGTGCATGCACCAATGTGTTGTTCACTCTACTAGCTCACAGAGAAACTCAGAGCTGGAGGAGTCACTAGAGTCACTGTGCATACACCAATGTGTTGTTCACTCTACTAGCAACTCAGAGCTGGAGGAGCCACCATAACCTCACTTGCCAACTGGAGACTGGAGCAGAGAGGGAGGGAGAAAAGGCCGAGACAATAGACCCAGAACCTCAACAAAAGGAGAGATGAAGTGCCCAAGAAATGTTATAATCAGTGAACATGCAAGAAGAGAGCAGGAAATCCCTGAGGAGGTCAGCAACACGGCCGAGACAAAATGGGCTTGCAGGAGAGAGTGCAATAATAGAACAATGAGCAACACTGAGGCAGGAACGACAGATGGCCAAGTCTGAAGGGAAAGCTGAGCAGCAATACCTAGATGAGCTGATGAGACAAAATGAAGCATATATATACATATACATATATATACTCTCAATGAACTCTCAGTTGACATAATAATATTATTCCTGATGGAGACGAGAGCATCTAGTCGAAACGTCTAGTGAATAAAAATTGAAGTTGATTATTGAGAAGGTGATTTTAATATATATATATATATATATATGAGAACAAAAAGGGTTTTATTTGCTCCACTGGATTGGAAGGAAACAAGATTTTGTTTGTTTTGTTTCTGTATATATTCTAGTTGAATGAAAGTCTAACTGAGAGCTTGGACACTGCACATGTCAGCACATGCCATATCCTGTTGATATTGTTGACTGCACCCATGTTAGGTCAGCTACAGCCTCCTCCAAGGACTTGGTAACAGTTGCACAGGAGAACTCATCTCTTGTTGCTATTGTTGACTGCACCCATGTTGGGTCAGCTACAGCCTCCTCCAAGGACTTGGTAACAGTTGCACAGGAGAACTCATCTCTTGTTGCTATTGTTGACTGCACCCATGTTGGGTCAGCTACAGCCTCCTCCAAGGACTTGGTTACAGTTGCACAGGAGAACTCAACCAACCAGTCTTGGCAGAGTTGGTAACAGTTTCCCAGGAGCGAGAACTCCACAAACCAAATAGCAGAACTGAGCACAGATCATTGTAGTTATAGTTACAGTATAGCACGTGCTGTATTTACTGGTTATAGAACAGCAAATGGCTGGCTCAACCACGGCTACCCATGGCTTTTCTTTCTTTTTTTACCACAGTTGAGAAGCATTAGTCGTTGCAAGGCATAGGGACATCTGGAGTCTACTGATACTGTACTAAGATTATTATGAATGGACCTATTGTATGCAAAGAAAGGATAGAGACAGAGACGTAGGAACACAGATGATCCTTGACGATGAATTTCCAGCGTTTTCACAGTATGGTTATTTGTCCAATTTTTGTCTGGCTTTTTCTGTTATCTGGTAAGGGGTCACATCAGCTATTAAACAATGCCGCTCTTTCTCCCTTGTGCATCGCAGCCAGGCCAGTCTGGCATAGAATCTCTGAGGAATCACTCTATTGATCTCTTCACTTCTATGTTGTTGTTGTTGTTTTGCTTTGTCTGTTTACTACCTTAGCGAAGGATTCAAGGCAGTGGGAGCCACAATGGCTGAAGCCATCATTTAGGCAGCTAAGAAGCTGCCGGGGTGAGTTTTAGTCAAGAGATGAGCTTTTGTTTTTTTGAGGGGGTCTTTTGCTGTCTGCCATTTTGAAATAGGGGTCAAAGCAATATAGGGCCGTAAAAGTATATACTTTATTTGTGCGAAAAATCAATTTGTGTGGATTCATGCGAATTTGGCTAGCCACACAATTAAATTTTGGTTGGTATAAATAAAATTAAAAGTTGTCGCGTGTATAAGGGATGAAGGCAAAGAAGGTATCTATTCTGAGGAACTTGAGAAAGAAGACACTATGGGAGAGAGACGTTTCTTTACCCCTCCAGCAGTTTCTGCTAACAGTGTCTCTGAGGAGGAGGTAACAGCTTGTAGCAAGGAGATGGATGGAAGCGGTATCACGCCAGCAACTAGCAGGTGCAGGAAAGTATGCAGGTCTACAGCAACATCACGGCAACAAGACGAGCAGCAAAGGAAGCCGTGTCAGTGTCGAGCCAGCAACGAGCAGGTACAGGAAAGTATGCGGCACAACACAAGTCTACAGTAGCATCACGATATTCCACAATATTGCTGGGACATTCAGTACCTCAGTCAATTGTGTGCAGGTTTCCCGGATTTATATAGCAGTGAGTTGGAATATGGTCGGATACGCCCGACAGAGTCTGTTCCAGATTTATCTGAATTGCCAGCCATGAAGAGAGGGAGGCCATTTGCTAATTGTTGACTTTGACGGTGCTATTCAGGATATGCTACTGCTCTCTGGGGTGCTATTAATGTAGTGGCTTCTAGCCGATGCCTTGAAATGTAATCTGATACGTGGTGATTTAAAATTGCACAATATCTGGACTATACACTTATAAGTACTTTTAATTAACACCTCTGGGAAACATTCAAGGCTACTCACATTACTTATGTGTCAAGTGCCTGGCCACTTTGTGGGGGGAGTCACTCACTTACCACCTCTTGTAGGACTAATCAACACTCTGGCTATGACAACCTAAATGCACAAGGTTAATCACCAGCTTGGAGAGGTTATGAGTCTTCAAACAGACCTTTAGGGGGAGAGGATTGCTTTGTTTGTCCACTGCCAAAGAAATGATTTGAGGGAGTGGAGATGTTTTATTACTGCATGCCAGAAATGTTGACTGTCAAAAGTGTTCGATGATTCAGACATGGCGGTGATGGTGAAGTGGATGTAACCAGATCTACTTTTTTTTAAAGACATCAGAGCTGATCTCTCCACTTCAATGTGATTGAAGGGGCGAAAAATTCCCCTGAAGAAACTGGGAGGGTACCAGTTCACAATCACCATGCATACAGTGGGTGTATGTTTAGCTCTAACTACATTTGGTGATTGTGGTCGTAGGCCACCACATCAAATTTAATTCTCTTTCAGCCGTGTGGTATTTCATGTACTTAGAGACTGTTAGAGACAGGTGTTTGTGCCAGACAGCAAGTAGAGACTGGTGTTTGTGCCAGACAGCAAGTAGACACTGGTGTTTGTGCCAGACAGCAAGTAGAGACTGGTGTTTGTGCCAGACAGCAAGTAGCAAGGCTGCAGTGTTTGTTGTTGTATTGGGATTGGGATGCAATATGATGGCCTTTATTTTATTGCCTTGTTTGTGTTCTTACCGTGAAAGATTCGAGGAACATGGGCAGTGTTTCTGGAACTAACCTCAATATAGAGGCCAGTGTTTCTGGAATTAACCTCAATATAGAGGCCAGTGTTTCTGGAACTAACCTCAATATAGAGGCCAGTGTTTCTGGAACTAACCTCAATATAGAGGCCAGTGTTTCTGGAACTAACCTCAATATGGAGGCAGAGGAACATGGGCAGTGTTTCGGAACTAACCCCAATATAGAGGCCAGTGTTTCTGGAACTAACCCCAATATAGAGGCCAGTGTTTCTGGAACTAACCTCAATATAGAGGCCAGAGGAACATGGGCAGTGTTTCTGGAACTAACCCCAATATAGAGGCCAGTGTTTTTGGAATATAGAGGCCAGTATTTCTGGAACTAAAGAGGCCAGTGTTTTTGGAACTAACCTCAATATAGAGGCCAGAGGAACATGGGCAGTGTTTCTGGAACTAACGTCAATATAGAGGCCAGTGTTTCTGGAACTAACCTCAATATAGAGGCCAGTGTTTCTGGAACTAACCTCAATATAGAGGCCAGTGTTTCTGGAACTAACCTCAATATAGAGGCCAGTGTTTCTAGAACTAACCTCAATATAGAGGCCAGAGGAACATGGGCAGTGTTTCTGAAGGCACATCACCCTGTGTGTGTGTAGCGTCTAGGTGCACTGGGTACAAAAATACCACTCTTCAAATAAAAAGACTGTCGACATCATATTGTTTTTTTTATAAACTCTTCTTTCTTCTTCAGGAGCTGAACAAGTTGCGTCTGGTGGCCTTGACCTACTGCATGCCAGAGTTGCTGGATGTGCTCTGCCATGTCCTGACTAAAGAAGAGAGCGCCAGCTGCAACGCACAGACCAAAACATTACTCAGACACTGCACCTCTTTTCTGAATAACAACAAAAACCCACAGGACCGACTAGTCATAAAGCCAGCCATGCTGTGATTCCACTTGGATAATGGTATTTGGCGTGTGGTATTAGGCTGCAGGTTGGCAACGAGAATGTCGTAATGCAAAGTATAATGATAGCAATGGATGAGGGTCTATTATAATTGGAGTTTCATGATGGAACTGCGCTTTGATAGATCATGTTATAATTATGCATTGTTTCATTCCATGGCACTTAATAATGCTGCATATTCATGGTTGTTATAAATACTAATTGTAAGTTGTTACACCTGGTCTGTGTTGACGATGTGCACACCTGTGCTACGAGCATGTGCAATTGAAAATGAAATTTCCATTGCCACACTTACTAGTATATAAGCCACATCAATAGAACAAACAAGATGTCACATGTTTTAGCATGGAGATGTATCCATGTTTACAGCTTTGGCGGTCGACGGGTGTTTTTGAAAGTTGCTTCTTGACAAAGATTCCTGGTATATATATGCACAGGACCAATGGTGGGAGTCCAGTGAAAGCAAAATCCCCGAACATTTCATCATGTTGATGAACACAATTTTGTCCAGTCTGTCTCGTGCACATATATAAAGGTGAATTAGCACGAGATGAAAATGAGTCATTGTTGAGTTTTAGGATGCCCAAGAGCACCAAATGATCTCTCACTTGTTGTTAAGCTTGACAAGCAATAGCTTCACTCTGGAAGGAGGTTTGGACCCCATCTTTCCCCCCCCCCCCTTTTTTTTTGCTGGTGTCTTGATGCCAGAGGAGGTCCTCTCCCCAACATAATTCCGTGCTGTCTTGTGGAGAAAATACACCTTGGTCACTGTTCAAGGAGACATTTTAGAACACTCCAAACAAGCCTAAATATGAACAGTCATCCATGGAAGGGAGGAGATCCTTATAGCAGGCGGCAACCCTTGCTGCAAATCAAAGCTAAAACTACATTGGCAGCTTCTGCCTAAATTGAGTTTGCAGATAATCAATAAAGACTATATATATAGTATATACATGCATGCCTTTGCTGAAGTAGTAAAACTGGCAGTTAAAAAAAACACTTGAAATTGATCTTCAGCAACCTGTTTTTCTGTCCCCCCTTGCTGAATCTGAATAGAGCACTTGCCATATCTAAATATATAATAATAATAATAATATATGATTTTACAGCAAGACACGTAAGTGTGGAAGATACATTGAGTGTGTTTAGTAATGTGAAAACAAATGCTGATGGTATGCCTGTAAGTCCTATAGGCACCCATTTTGGCTATTCAAGTGAGCCAGGGTCAGCTACAGCCTGCTTCAAGGTTCAGGAGAAGTCCCAGAACCAACCAAACGTAGCAGATGCTATTCTATGCCGTTTTTATTTTATTGCTGAAGTAAACATTGTATATATAGTTGCTAAGTCTAAAAAGAACTCTTTTTTTGTTCGAATATTATTCATCTGTAAATCAACTTAATGCTGACTTATATATAAAATATGTCCCAGTTCAAACTGTTGCTGTATTTATTTATATACTACCTAAGGCTATATATATACCAAGTTTTAGAGAGCCAATGGATACTTGACTTCAATGTTATGATGGGGTTTTTGTCCAAGTAAAAATTTCGAAGGGGAATTGGAAACTGTCCCGACTTGAACAGCTTATTCCTGCAATTCATGTCCTCTGGTTTTCCCAACAACCATAACTTTGCTCTAGTTCACTTTTAAAATATAATCTGAAAGCTCTTTTTGGTACGAGCATTATATATTTTTGCCGCTCCACGCTCCAAGCATTGCAAAGTTATGGTTTGCCGAGGTGACTTTTTTGGTTTGCTTATTTGCCTTTTCTTATTGCTCATAACTGAAATCGCAGGCTAAGCTACAGACAGCCCTTGTGTTTTAATGGGGTTCACTACCCCCCCAAAAAAAAATTGGGCTTTTTTTCTTCTTTCCCCAAAATATGATACTGTACATGCAAGATGCTGCCTTCCAAATTGGAGAAGATTTGGATGCTCCATTCTGGACTTATACTAACTTGAGTACTCCCGATTTGCGAAGAAGACGCTTCACATAATAGTGAGTTTCAATGGCCGCAGAGACCGACAAGGGAAGCAAACCAGTGATTCTGGTCATACCCCTAGGAAGCAGCCTATATAGATAGGACAGACCAAACTTCCCCTCCCTATTCTTGATTTTTCTAGTATGTATATATATGTATACCACTTTTGGTGGTTTTTTTTTAATGGTATGGTAATTTCAACCATTGAAATACTATACTAGTCCTTAAAATGCCTGTCCCGAAAAAGTTTTTTTGGGGGCCAAGGACGGTTCTCCCTGCTTCATATTTGGAGTAATCGGACAAAATTATATAGATTCTGTTTCCTCTCAATGAGAGCTACAAGATGACATTCTCTGTTTTTAATTTTAAGCAAGTATGATGTCAACAGGTACAAAAAAACAATGAAAATGCTACCAAGAAATTGCAATAGTTTTTAAAGTCCATGATCACACTAGTTTAAAATAAAATAAAATGTTATATTGTGTTTCATACTTTGTAATTTCCCCTGTGGTAAGTTGTGAAATCCCAAAGTAAACTGGTCTCCAAATATGACCGTCCTCGTGAAATCTTAAATATTCACAAAGTCCAGATCAGTTGTAGCTGGGTAGTTGGCACAGCACCAGAAGGTAGGTCTGTGTATAGGTACACATCACACAAGATTTCAAATAAAAATTCTGAAGCAGAGAGAAGTTGTGGGTTTTTTTTTGTTTTTGTTTTTTTGGGTAGTGGACCCCCAAGGAGTGACTCATCCCTGCTTTCAGTGCGCCACAATAGTCAACTGCAAAAAAAGGGAAAAACTACAACTCGGAACTGTATTGGATAAAAATAAGAGAATTTCAAACTATAGAGTTCTTTCCTGCCACATGTTGAAAGAGGCTGTAAAGCAGGATTAAAATTATATCTATAAAAAAAAATAGAAACTAGAGCAGGAATGTCTATCAACGAAAGAAACAAGCTGTATCAACATTCACACGAGAAAGGAAGCGACCCTTTACCACTAATTAAAGGTAAAGGGTCATCTTATCACTTTACAGTGAACACGAATTACAGGCGAGGTGACAGTAATATGAGGATGTAACTTTGTACTGATGGTCTACTAGAAATAAACTAGTAGCCAATAATGGCATGAAATTACATGGGGAGGGAACATGAGAACAGTTTGCACATGGAAAGTGCATGAGTTATTGGAATCAAAGTTTGCAATGAAATGATTATGAAAATATGATTTTAAGAAGTATATAATTTTAGAATGACATGTTCAGATCAATACACTTGGCCATCTTTCGCTTCCTGCCTCAGTATTGCTGTTGGTGCTCATTGTTCTATTATTGCACTCTAGTCTCCTGCAAGCCGATAGAAAAAATGCTGACTTGATTGTGGTGGATTGAGTGTTGAGTATGACCTCCCGATCTTGTGCAGGATATGATATCGAGTTATTAATTGAGGATGTTAAAATGACCTGTAGGCTCTTTTAAAGATTTAACTAGAAAAAATATGTCATTCAGTTCAAGAGTCACAATAAACGGAAGAATGTTGAAATTCAATAGGCGAGACTTGTAGTCATTAAGTATGAATTTGGTATCTTTGTATTTGTTCTAGAGGAATAGATGATGTCGAGGGTTCAACCGATAAGCCTTTGAGAGGATCTTTGATACATGCATGAAATAATTACACCTAGATCTTTAACATTATTTAGATCTTTAAAATTATTTTTGGAGTTGATGCAAATGTCATCCAAAAAGTATTTAGAGTTAACAGCAGGCACTTTTGAGAAACTCCTCAAAAGAACACTTGGCAATGTTAAAAGAGAGATGCCAATCAGTCAACTATTTTGTGAATGATTTTGAAGAAGGGATACATCAGCAACCAATGTAATACCTTTAAAACACTAGGAATCATCTGCAGGTAAGATATATAGAGTAGATGAAGATATTGTTCATGCGGATCATAAATAGTAACGGACCTGCCTTGAGGAACACCGGAACTGGCTGGAAGTAGACCAGAGTGGTTATTATTATTTAGTGATACCATTTGACAGCGAGAGTTTAGGTATCCTCTGAACCAATGCCGCCACAGCTCTCCTGCTATACCAGAACACCACTGGAAAGAAGTTCTTGATGAGGAACACTTTGCTATAGTAGTACACACGTCCAATTGAGATTTCTCATTAAGTGCAACGTCAGCACTGCTGACCAACTGTTGACTGTCCCTTTTGAAATCCAAGCTGAGTTCGAGATATATATAGATTGTGAGATGAATCCCATAACCTGTGTGTAAATTATCCATTCCATGACAAGAGAAATACAACAGAGAAGGGAGATGGGTCTGTAGTTTCTAACTGATGATTTGTCCCCAGATTTGTGTATGGGGGTGATAATGTGAACACGCCAGTCTTAGACTCAGAGTAAACAGGTGTCTGACAGGCACAAATGTTGCAGGAGCAATGGACTTCAACAATCTCGGTCCAAGACTATACGGATCAATGGCCTTAGACATGTCTAATTTGGAAAGAGCTGAGTAAACATCAGAGTCAGATAAGTGAATTTTGGCAAGAGTGGATGATAGTGATGGTATGGTCTCCAATGGGGAAGGAAGATATGAACTTGTGGTATGTACTGAATGATATTTGCCTTTGCCTTTCCAGATGTTGCACAAATGGTATCCATGAACAGAGGAGGAGGAATAGAGTTGTTCTGGTATATAATTATAGCACTTGTTCTGATTACTTTATCATCGATATCAATATGCTCTCCAACCATAACATCTACATAACATCTAAACAGCCACTGAGATATGTTTTTGACTTCTCTAGGTTGATTATCAGCTCTCTCCTCTTATCTATTGGACACAGATTTCAGTCATTGACTTAATTCCTTTGGGATTGAGACTGCTTGGCACGAATTCAGTGTACTCTAAGAAGATCAATGGATATATTTATTCCAATAAGGTCCTACCAACATCCTAAATGGATGACCCCCAATTTAAAACATGAATTGAATTGCCTAAATATACTCAGAAGGAAATACAAATCTCATCCCACTTCTACTAACTTCTACAAATTCACTGCCTCCCAACTCTCAATTCAGTCATCAATGTCTATGCAAAATCTACATTCGAAAATAATCTTGTAAATGGGCTGACTTATAAAAACAGCTCCAAGATTTGTAAGTACATTCATAGGCTAACAATAATTCCCCCACACTGTTTCTAGACAACTTCTAACTTGGGAAAGGCAGACTTATTCAACAAGTATTTTCACTCTGTGTGCACCTGCAACCCGCCTCCAATAGATTCTCTCTTCTCACCTTCAGATGTGCTAAATAACAGAGATCTTGGGTCAAGAGGTGTATTCAATCATATCATCGCTTGACACAACTAGATCTACACAACCCGATGGTTTCAACCTCAAGTCCTGTGCCCATGCTATCTATACACCTATTACTCATCTATTTTCTCTAAGCCTTTCCCAACACCATCTCCCAAATGACTGGAGAGTTCATTCTATTATTCCAATGTATAAATCAGGTGATCACTAACTATAGGCCCATCTCGCTTCTAAGTCCATCTCCCTTATCTTTGAGAGACTACAAAATGGCTGTCTTTGTAGAGAAATCCATCTCCTTGTCGCAATTTGGATTTTTGACTCTACCTCTCAGCAACTACTTAAATATACTTGTCTTATCAATTGCTCACGAAATGAAAAATCTCAAGTTGATTATTTATCTCGATTTCTGTAAAGCCTTCGGTAAGGTTCCTCATAATGAGCTTCTCTGGTCCTTTGGCATCACTGGTAATTTATGGCACTGGTTTAAGGCCTACCTTTCTTCGAGGTCTCAAAAAGTGTCCTAGATGGACAATCCTTTCCGCCCTTACCTCTAATCTCTGATGTCCCCCAAGGAAGTATTCTTGATCCACTTCTGTTGATCTACATTAATGATATTCCTTCTTGCACCTAATCCTCACTGCAACCAATATCCCACCTCCACGGCTGCCACGATCCTTACGGAAAAATAAAAGGAAGAATTTCATTGTCATAGATGGTTATTTATTTTTATTATATAAAATTTCATGAAAATACATTCAAGGATACACAAATAGTATAGTCTGCTAATGTTAAGGTACCCTGGTTATGAGTTATAATTACAAGAACAAAGGTGCAATGTAGTTTGAAAGTGATGAGTGAATGGGTCTCTAGAGCTTCTTGAGGTAAGTTGTTCCACAAGGCGGGTTAATTACAAGAACAAAGGTGCAATGTAGTTTGAAAGTGATGAGTGAATGGGTCTCTAGAGCTTCTTGAGGTAAGTTGTTCCACAAGGCGGGTACAAAAGAAAACTTGAATGCCTGCATCTTAGCATATGCAACAGTGGCATCAGTCCTGGGTTATTCTGCCTCTTCAGTTTGACAATGAATACATCTTGAGGAAATAGCAGCTGGCCTTTCATAATTTTGACATAACTTCAGAAATAATTATTCTGTGATTCTCAAGAGATGGGCTTCCAATTTTGATTAATAGATCCTGATAGTTGCAGGCCCACTGTTTCGTGCACATCTTGAGAGCAAACTTGACTTTCTCAAGTTTCGCAACATCTCCGATGAGGTATGGTCCCAAATAGGAGCAGCATATTCCAGATGTGGACGTCTAGGACATTGTACATTTCTAGCATGCTGGCGGCATCTATACGATTATAGAAACTCCTATATAATAGGCCAATTCGTTTCCTAGTTTTATGTGCAGACCAAGATAGTTCTGAAGACACCAAGGTATTTATAAGAATTTACTTGGTCCAGAGCTGTACCATTTAGAACAAGTTTGGAAGGCCATAATGGCCCTTGATATCATCATGGTCTTACACTTGGGTTAAAGGAAAGATTATTACAACTGGCCCAGCAGTTGATATGGTCAATGTCCATTTGTAGACTCGAGAAGTCATTAATTGTTCTGATTAGTTTGTAAAGCAGCATGTCATCAGCATAGAGATTTAAGGTGCTTCCAGCAGAGAGATTAATGTCTGTTACATCATCCATATAGAGTAATGCCAATACCGAACTCTGTGGAACACCCGATAGTACAAGGACATCCTGTGAAGACACACCACCTACTACCACATGTTGCTTCCTCTTACATAAGTAACTCCTTATCCAGGTTATTGTGAGACTGTCCAAACCACAGTTAGTCAGTTTATCAAGGAGTGGCTGATGAGGAATCAAATGCTTTTGTTAGATTAAAAAAATATGGTGCATACCTCCTGACCATATTCCAACATCTCAAGCCAATCATGTGTAACTGACAGTAAAGCAGTTACTGTCAATTTCCCCATGTTGGAAGCCCCATTGCTTATCAGATAGTGGGTGTAACACTTATAACTGGTCAGTGATGGACTGATGTATATATATGGTGCTCGAACATCTTGCTAACTACTGACAAAAGTGAGATGGGTCGATGGAGCACTCATTTCCCTTATTTGATTTTGGGATCGGAACAACAGAGGATGTTTTCCAACATTGTGGGAAGCACCCCGATAAGTTGAAAAGTTTTGTAAGAGATGGGGTAATGGTATAATTATGCTGCTCTCTTTAGAATTTTTGCTGATATTCCATCTGGACCATTTGCTTTTGTGGTGTCCAATGACATTATCAAATGAAATACTTCCTCATCTGTGCACAGGAACTTGTCTATGTAAGGGATACAATTTTCACTGTCATATACATTGTCAGACTGAGATAAAGGAGGGATAACTTAGTTGAGGCACTGCGAGAAAAATTCATTTAGCTTGTCTAAGTCAGACTCACCAATTTCATCTTTATAATGGAGAGTTGGGATGGCAGACTTTTTCTTGTTGAGATATTATACCATCCTCCAGAACTCTTTTTTTTTTGGGGGGGGGGGGGTGGTTATCCTCGCCAGATCTGACTTAGCACTACATAGTAACCTTACAACTTAATTTCTAAGTTTCTTATACTTGGACTTCTCAATGCAGCTCTGAATGCTGCATTTCTTTTCCTGATTAACCTAATGACACGTGTTGACAACCATGGAACATTTTTCTTGCCACTCAACGTCCGGTGAGGAACGCATGTAGACATGATTTCAGAAAATTTCGCAGACCAGTTAGCTGCAGAACAATTAATGTCTCTTCCTCCTAGTAAACTGTCCCAGTCAGATTCATTGGTCATTTTACAAGCCCTCTCAAAATCAACATCACCATAGCTCCAAATTACTCTAGGGCTAGTTTCTATGTGCCCAACTTGGTGTTTCCATGTAAGGGATAGGTCCAGACCAAGGTGATCTGAGTTAGATAGTGGAGGAACTACGACACACTTGTAAATAGGTGTTTTATCAGATACTAGGACCAAATCTATCAAAGAGGCACAATTTTCGATGCAGATGTGTGTTAGTGTTCTAACAACTTGCAATAGTGAAAAATCTTGCTGAATACTTTGAAGTCTCGAATAATGTGGGTTGAGGACATTAACATTAAAGTCACCAATTAAAATGAAACTGGAGGAACTGATGTGATAAATTTGCTGCAATGTATACTACATAAGTTATTCAAAAAGGAGACTAGTGATGAAGGAGGACGATATACAGTTGAGATGCAATGCTTATCATTACTACAAGGTGACCCAACTTTTATAGCAGTCATCTGTGCCATTTCATATTATTTCCCAGATTAGAGGAGCAAGAATACATGATGATGCCACCTCTATGCCTATTTCTGTCCTCAGACAGCCATGATTCCACAATAATACAATAGATGGATGGTTATCAGCAACCTCAGCACTCGATGTATCTAGTTTGGGCAATAAACTCCTTGTGTTAAAATACAGAAATTGTAGACAAATGGTTGTACATGTGCAGTTAAACGACTTGATCTCTTGATGCAGGCTTGGGGTGAATTGTAGTTGATGTGATCATGAGGACATACAAGTGCTGAAAATTTATGCATGTTGGAATGGGAGAATGGGAGATTGCAGGTGTGCATGTGGATTGTTGTGGCATGATCATCAGGATGTACTAGTGCCGAAGTATTATGTGTGTTAGAGTGGCAGACTGCAGGTGATATATGTAGTCATGCAGGTTGGTGAGAGGTTCTAGTAGGGAGGTTTGCCTGGTCACTTTTAGGGTCTGCAGTGGCACTGTTATCATCCAGAACACTTGCAATGAAGCCAATACTCAGTGATGCATAAGTATAGATGAAAATACAAAAGTTTGTAGAAAAGTAATTTTTCTAACTATACTAGCATTGAATAGACGGGTTTTTAAACTGCCTAGTCAAGTTGAGGCTGTGGATTTGAAGGTAGACATGCATATCAAGAGGCTGGGAATTGTCACAATGAGGGAATTTAGATGGAAACAATTCAGTAGGATAAGAATTTAACTGGTGGTGATGCACTCCTGGTGCACTCATTTCTAGTTCTTGTCGGTAATTATGACTCCGCCAGCTTCAGGAATTACAACACTTAGTCTTAATTCATCGGCAAAAAAAGGGAGGGGGGTGGGGGGGGGGAGTTTTTCCCTCAAACAACTCAGTTGATACAAAACTTTCTCGATACCATTTACTTCTGGCCGAAACGTCGAGAAAGTCATAAAACTAACCCGAAAGGCTGGATGCAGACGGATTTTAAATGGTAAAGGGTCATCTGGTTGCTCCGCTCCACAAGGGACCTGAGTGGTGCATCCTGAATAAGTAAGGCTACTTCTAGCCATTGGGGGCCCAAAGTCAGTGAAGTGGACGGAGGAGCACCAACAGGCATTCGACATGCTGAAGAGAACTCGCCCAGAAGCCAGCTAGCCAGACTTCGCGCATGTCTTTATCCTGCAGACAGTCACTTCGTGCAGGGGAATTGGAGCTGTGCTCAGCCAAGGGAACGGAGAGGGGGAAGACAACCCATCGCCTACTTTTCAAGAAAGCTACTAGGACGCCAGGCGAGATACTTGGCGGTGGAAAAAGAATGACTGTTGGTGGTCGAGGCAATCAAGTTCCTGATCCAAACTGACCACCAAGCCATCCGGTATATCTAGATCGGTGCGGAATTACCGAATAGCAACGGCAGACTCACCAGATGGGAACTCGCCCTACAACCATTCCACTTTGACAGACTGGGAATGGCAAATGCAAATGCTGAGGCCTTACCTGTGATGGCTTGAGTAGGAGGAAGAGGAGGGAGATCTTAGAGTAGATGGCCCTAGAGTAGATGGCCCTAACTGTAATAACGAGCCCTAGGGCTACTGGCTGATAACCTTAAAACAACCCAAGATGGACTGTAGAAAAGGTCCAGAACATCATATGTAATGATGTCACAATGCAAGTGTCCCTTTCCAGTTTTTGTGAAGTTAAAATATCTTTTTAATCTTGTCCCATTGGGACTAAACTAGAGAGTACAGCGGGAGAGCCACATTCGGGCCAGACCCTTTAGAAGAGCCCAATTGCTCAAAAAGTTTTACTTCTTATCTACTAGTACTTGGTTTTTGTCTTGCAGGCTTTCACATAATTTTTAATAGATTTAAGATGTTTCAAGTTCCATTGTAACCATCATCACATATGCCTTGCAGGAGCCACTGATATGCTGTATATCATTATGCCTTGGTCATACAGGAGCGACTGATATGCTGTGCCTTGGTCATACAGGAGCCACTGATATGCTGTATATGCCTTGGTCATACAGGAGCCACTGATATGCTGTATATGCCTTGGTCATACAGGAGCCTTGGTCATACAGGAGACACTGATATGCTGTATATGCCTTGGTCATACAGGAGACACTGATATGGTGTATATGCCTCGGTCACACAGGAGCCTTGGTCATACAGGAGACACTGATATGCTGTATATGCCTTGGTCATACAGGAGACACTGATATGCTGTATATGCCTTGGTCATACAGGAGACACTGATATGCTGTATATGCCTTGGTCATACAGGAGCCACTGATATGTTGTATATGCCTTGGTCATACAGGAGACACTGATATGCTGGTATGCCTGGTCATACAGGAGCCACTGATATGCTGTATATGCCTTGGTCATACAGGAGACACTGATATGCTGTATATGCCTTGGTCATACAGGAGACACTGATATGCTGTATATGCCTATCATACAGGAGACACTGATATGCTGTATATGCCTTGGTCATACAGGAGACACTGATATGCTGGTATGCCTGGTCATACAGGAGCCACTGATATGCTGTATATGCCTTGGTCATACAGGAGACACTGATATGCTGTATATGCCTTGGTCATACAGATGGTTTCATACAGGGGGGGGGGGGGGAAGATATCCCCCCTAACCCAAGTTCCCTAACCCAAGTCCCCCCCCCCTCCCCCCCCCCCCCGGAGAGGAAAACAAAATAATTATTGCTTGTGCATGTATGTGTATTATAACAGTATATACTCAGTGCAGCTAATTAAAGATCAATTCTTCTATTAGTTTCTTTAAAAACGTCAAGAATTTCTTCAAATTACACATTCACCAGTTCTGGTCTCTCTATCGCAATCTTAATTTAGTGGAAGAACGCCCTGCTTTTTCATTCTTCAGTGACCTCAATTCATCAAGTGTACACGTCAATAAAAACTGTAACTGACTGAAATCAGCCACTTTCCTTTGCATTCATTTTTGCCATGTCAAGAGCCTCTGAAAGAAAGCCTATTGCAGTGAAGGTAGCAAGAAGTATACTCGAGCCGAATGCTTCTGCATTACCTGTGGTCTTGTAAAGTTATTGCAGGTGGTTATAAGAGCAGGAAGGTCTTTTTGAATTGCTCTCATACACCTCACAGAAATCCAACACGTATCACTAGGCTTCATGATCTTTAATTCAGGCAATCTGAGAGTAGCCTGTACTTCTTTTAAGGCTTGAGTTTTTTGGGGAGAGTAGCATAAATTTCCCATCAAGCCAAAAATCTTCTTTATCTCAGGAACACTCTCAGCTGCTTGTGGCAAGAGCAATGGATGTGCATGGCATGTGCAGAGTGAGTCTGCATCCTTACATGCACTCCAGTTGTATTTCCTGCAAACACCGCTGCACCATCATATCCTTGGCTAACCAATTTGCAGTAATCAAGATGTCTTGAGGCAATAAAGGATTCCAGTGACTCTGTGATGGTTGCAGCATCACAAGCGAGAATGTGTAGGATTGTTAGGAAATGTTCCTCTGGCTGGACATTTATTATTATTATTATTATTACTTTACAGTACATATATATATAGAAACATGAGTGATGACCATGATTAGGGAGAAAGAATACTGATGGTCTACAAGTCAAAATCAAGTTACAATCCATCGGCAAACACACATAAAGTTCTTCTTGTGTGCTAATACACTCACACTCATCAGCAAGGATCGAAAAGTACAGGCTTTCCTTTAAGCTTTCTATCATCCAGGTGGCAATAGCTTCTATGAGAAAATTTAGAGGTGTTTGCGGGAGCCCCATTAATGTGCTGCTGAAGAAGTTCGTCAGCATTAGCAACTAGGAGATCCAAGGTGGTAGTTTGTGGAATTCTGTGTTTGAGCTTTACAATGGTCAAAGACAGCACATGGCATGAAAGTGGGTGTGGTAATTAAAAGGGAGTGTCCCAGTCTAGTGGTCCCCTCCCCCCCTCTACAGAAAAATCCTGACACACTGATATGCTGTCGACTCAAGACACTTGTATTTGTTTGTGACCACATTAAAAAATTGCTTTATATATAGAACTCGAGTGGTAACGTTATAATGTAAGAAGTTGACAGAAGTACAGAAATTACACACTGATCGCAGAGGCACCCCTCTAGCAAGAGGAGATAGAAGCAAATGTCTGCCATCACATTTATATACCTGGCAGGGCCATATCCAGGATTTGGAAGGTTTTTTCATGATTGTGAATAAAGTTGCATATAAAACAAAAATGAAAAAAAGAACTCATACGGTGTTTGAAAGAAGTATTCTCTATATATTATATTTTGCCCAGGAAAATATTTATGATTTAATCTTGTATTGCTGAGCCTGTTTAAGGCCATCACAGGCCATCACATGCCATCACATATATATTACAGGAACTATTTAGTAACTAACCTAATAATAATCTATATAAAATAAAATAAATTATCCACAATATTAAGTTACCAGTGTCCCGCTGCTCAAGGAGGGGGGACGGGAGGGGACCAAAGATCATTATCACCTTCTCATAATCAATGTACTCACTCGACGTTTCGACTATATAGCTGCTCTAGCCTTCATCAGCACATTTCGACTAGCTGCTCTAGGAATACAATTTGAAGTTGATTTTGAGAAGGCAATTTTAATGTAATTATGTCAACTGAGAAAATTTCAGTTTCATTCCATAGTGTATATATATATATGCATTAGAGCTTGACTCAGTCATTCTCTTGCCCTACGTGAGTGCATACAGGTGTTGAGGCAGCGAAGCACACTAAATGCTGCGTTCACATTCACAACTAGTTAACTGGCAATGTGCAGATTACACGCCAAGTGTGTGTATGCTGATAACCGTAGAAGTGGGTAGGTAATTGTGCTTACAATTATGGCCCGAGTGACCAATGTGAAATTGCTTCCTCCTCCTCTGCTTGTACGAAGAAAAGGTCAGCTAATATATTGCTAATGTGCAGGCAATCAGGACTAAAGCTATTGTACAGACTGTGGAGTCTAGTTTGTGAGTCAGTGGCAAGTGTGCGAGTCACTGGTACAGTATTGTGTGTCTGGAAGAGGAGGGTTCCAAGGAACTGAAAACAGGGTTCTGTTCTGTTAATGAAACTTTCTCTCCCCTATTGGAATGACCCTCAATCATCTCCTGTGTCAGTCCTCCTCACAATCGTCACTAGGTTACATAACCATTCTGATGAGGTGGTGTTCGTTCTCTCAACACGTTATCTCTCTTTTCTGATGTTCAGATGTTCAACACGTTATCTCTCTTTTCTGATGTTCAGATGTTCATGTATGATATCACTCCCTCTTCATCACTTTACCTCAATCTTTCAACACCCAAATCCGGCACATGCAAGTTGTTGACAATGAGACAAAATCCAACAAAAACTTCCATACTACACAAGTTGTGTTCAGTAAAATAAAACTTGTCCCCTGCTCACTACAATGGGACTATGACGTCTATATAATTCACTGGGAAAAAGCCAGCTCTTCCATCCACCTCTCCCTCCATCCAGTTATCATCCAGTTGGCCCGTCAGTGTGATGATATCTCCTTCATTGAACCCAAGTTCCCCTTCATTCTCCGGCTCAAAGTCGTACACGGCCCGGGCAGACGGACCAGACGGTTCTGGGGCGGTGTAGGAAGGTGGAGGGTTACTGTCCTCCTCGTCGTCAGCATAGAAGCTAAATAAGAATACAACAAATCATAGTAAAGGCTGAAGAAGTTCATTTCTCCCTTACACGACTCATGTAATGCAACATCACACACAGCACTGATCCTAAGGTATAGGTAATGAATAACTTCAAATATTAAACATTGAAGTCACCTGCTCTAGAGATGAACAGATTTGCTTCCCCCCCCCCCACCCCTCCCACTCTTCCCCCTCCCTTTCCTTCCACATCCAGTATCTCGTCAATTAAGAACACGATTTTGCCCTAATTTACTCATATTTACAATTTGAAGGGAGATTACTCGACGAAGGCATTTCCTATTTTGCAGAACCAAGAAAGAAATGCACAATATGTGCCTTTTACTAAATCACTGCATGTTGTTGGGGGCACAAAATTCAATGATTGTTTCTTGAACATACGAGATGCCATTCCATTGGTACATAATAATCTGTTAGCTGACGGCTCATTTTATTTCGCTTTAATCCAATCTCCACATAGGGAGGTGATGGATCTTATTGGTGGCAATCTACTCCTAACAGCTGGTTTTCTGCCATCGCTGAAATGGCTATTCCATGGCCTTTGAGGCTGTGAACTTCCAATCTTCAGGTCCATCTAAAGTTTAAGGATTGCATCACACAGCTCCTCTGACTTGTCCACCTGTAGAAGGTTAGCACATGTGATCACCGTTTTCTTTGAAGGTGTATTGCAGTAAATGAGGGTCTTGCAAACAATAGCACTGTGCTGCTCTGGGCTTGCTATTTGTGGACAATTACAATTCCGAGAATATTTTGATATGTGGTTATATGATGTAATTTTAAATTACTCAATAAGGAATACAGGAATGCAAGAAAACTAATCTACAAATGATTTTACATTCACTCTCTAGCGCCAGTATACAGGCAAGAAGGACATCCAAAGACAATCTTTCCAGTTGAATATTGTTGGCTACAATGTGTTTCTAGTGTACAAGAATATTGGGGCATGTTTAGAAGCCATGTGTTCCCATCCCCCTGGCCTTGTGTTGCCATCCTCCTGGCCTTGTGTTGCCATCCCCCTGGCCTTGTGTTCCCATCACACTGGGCTTGTGTTCCCATCACCCTGGCCTTGTGTTCCCTACATCCCAACATTGTGCTGCCATCACCTGGCCATGTCAATCACTTCTCCACTCCCTCCTTGGTTCCTCATGTTCTCGAGCACAGAATTACAATGCATAACTACTTGAATGGAACTAACAATACACATCTACTTCGTATTGGCTGGGCTTGTCGGAAGTTGGTCCAGTGAATAAAAATGCAAGTGCGATCATTACTGCTGTACAAACAGTGACATGTCACTAGGACAACTAGCCGAGTTGTACTAAGCCATAAGTGGAAGCCACTTCACACCACTCAGTGGTTAAGCAGGTCTCAGATTCAAGGCGCAAAATAGGTATAGAGCTCTTCGAGTCTTTGGCTTGTACTGGCGTGCACATTATAATGTTTTGAGATTTGATTAATGAGTTGTGACGAGGCGGAGGCAGGCTAATGATCTCCAAGGGATATCCAAATCCCTACTCCAGAAAGTATAACGGGTTAGAGGCGGTGCTGGTAAATTGCTTTAAAGGTGCTTTTTCATACTTCCCGGTTTTTAAAATATTATTTTTTAAAGAGATATTCGATTCCTACATTTTCCAAGCATACAATAGTTGAAGGAGAACCAAACCCAGCAAGGAAAATAAGGAACACACACACACAGAACTTCTACATCTTGAGTGAGTAATTTGAGCCTTAGAAAACAAGACAAATATGGAAAACCAAACCACACAACACCCAATGAATTACTCAACTTAATTAAGAGACCACCTGCACAGACTAGCTGAACAGAGAACCACTGACCAGAGTAGCTGGAATTGCTATTACCGCAGAGTGCGTGCTTCCACAGCAGCATAGATAATGTCCTTTAGATGCAGGGAGACATTCCAGGGTTTACAAAGTAGATACTAACAACAACAACAAACTGTGATTTGGCTACAAAACACAATGGCACTGCAAAAAGATATTATATTGCTCTGAGGAACCTCTACGAAGCTGAAGAGGCTATCAGAACTACCCCATGGAGAGAAGAGTCACAGACGCCAGCCTGTCACAAGGTATCACAACATTCCCGATGGCCTTTCTCCAGAAGGGATGGCACAGAGCACCACATCCTGCTGGTGAGGAAGGTAGGGTGGTTTGCAAATTCCCATCGAGGCATTCAGCTTCACCGGTCCACACTTCAGTGACTTGGAAAGCTCAAGAAGTGGAGAAAAACTGAAATGGATCTGCTCTCTCCACCGCCATGTCATCATGCATTGACACTGAGTAAAGGCCGACTGCAGACAACAAGGATACCTGCGGTTCAAACCTATCCATCACCTAGCATCGCTCATCCTCATCGCAAGCTGATAGAGAAAGAAGTTTCTGCAGGAATACTCTCTCTATCTTTGATTCACTGGCATTGATCAACAAATTCAGCAACGAGTGCTACATCTTCTGCACTTCTTCCCATACTACTTCCGATCCATATACGTTAGGTGAAGACGGAATTTGTGGCTCCGTGACACACAGAGTCGTCATGTAAATGTATACCTCATATGGTGATTTTCCTTTTAATCAGATTTTGTTTTCTGTTTTCAAACGTTACAACTTATCTCCACAGGGCAAATGAAAATCAAAACAAAAAGCACACACACACACACACAACAACAACACATTTGCACTCACTGGCAACGCACTTCACACTAAATGTAATCAATTGACCTGCTGAATGTTAAAGTGAATAAACACAGCAACACATCAGGCAGATATCAATGGGCATCATTAAAAAAGGAAAAAAAGGAAAGCTGATTTATATTTAAAAAAAATCTATGATGTAAATGAAGTCGGCTGAAAAGTGCCATATCGCACATTATTCTGGGCTCACTTCACTGATGGTTCTATCAAAGTGACAAGCACTTTTCAGTGACAAATTCTCCTCGTGCTCAAGAGTGGGAGTATTTCTTTCATTACCGCAGGCCACATCATAGACTTATAGATGCGATGCTTACCCATGACACTCACTTCATGCTGCGCTCTGCAACAGTTCGATCACAGCAGACCATCCTTCTAGCTAGCTAGACTCACATGACGGCACACTCACATGACGGCACACTCACGCGACGGCACACTCACGTGACGGCACACTCACATGATGGCACACTCACGTGACAGCACACTCACGTGAGGCACACTCAGGTGACGGCACACACATCAATTATGAGCACACGTCTAGTTGATCGGTTGCTACCAGCTGTTTTAAAAAGAGCAAACATTTAAGATGTTAATGCCTGCTAATACAGAACAATAAACCATGTCACGCCACATAGAGCATTATCAGCCTTTTATCTAGCTGATGAGGGTGTGGCTTTTGTTATCTAAGGAAAGTGTGACAATGACCCACATCTGTGCTGAATATCAACCTGTGCAGACAATGACCACATCTGTGCTGAATATCAACCTGTGCAGACAATGGCCCACATCTGTGCTGAATATCAACCTGTGTAGACAATGACCCACATCTGTGCTGAATATCAACCTGTGCAGACAATGGCCCACATCTGTGCTGAATATCAACCTGTGCAGACAATGACCCACATCTGTGCTGAATATCAACCTGTGTAGACAATGGCCCACATCTGTGCTGAATATCAACCTGTGCAGACAATGACCCACATCTGTGCTGAATATCAACCTGTGCAGACAATGGCCCACATCTGTGCTGAATATCAACCTGTGCAGACAATGACCACATCTGTGCTGAATATTAACCTGTGCAGGCAATGACCCACATCTGTGCTGAATATCAACCTGTGCAGACAATGACCCACATCTGTGCTGAATATCACCTGTGTAGACAATGACCCACATCTGTGCTGAATATCAACCTGTGCAGACAATGACCCACATCTGTGCTGAATATCAACCTGTGCAGACAATGACCCACATCTGTGCTGAATATCAACCTGTGCAGACAATGACCCACATCTGTGCTGAATATCAACCTGTGCAGACAATGGCCCACATCTGTGCTGAATATCAACCTGTGCAGACAATGACCACATCTGTGCTGAATATTAACCTGTGCAGGCAATGACCCACATCTGTGCTGAATATCAACCTGTGCAGACAATGACCCACATCTGTGCTGAATATCACCTGTGTAGACAATGACCCACATCTGTGCTGAATATCAACCTGTGCAGACAATGACCCACATCTGTGCTGAATATCAACCTGTGCAGACAATGACCCACATCTGTGCTGAATATCAACCTGTGTAGACAATGACCCACATCTGTGCTGAATATCAACCTGTGCAGACAATGACCCACATCTGTGCTGAATATCAACCTGTGCAGACAATGGCCCACATCTGTGCTGAATATCAACCTGTGCAGACAATGGCCCACATCTGTGCTGAATATCAACCTGTGCAGACAATGGCCCACATCTGTGCTGAATATCAACCTGTGCAGACAATGACCCACATCTGTGCTGAATATCAACCTGTGTAGACAATGACCCAAATCTGTGCTGAATATCAACCTGGGTTCAAACCAAAGTAATGATTAATTCACTTCATTGGACATACGTACTTCTCCACCTGCGCAGGAACAGACCTCTTCTTCTCCCGTGGAGGGCGTGAGGAGACTTGTACTATCAGATCCTGAAGCTGTGAGTGAGCACTCTCCAGTACGTCAGCGCACTGACGATGATAGTCCATCAGTGCATCCACAAAGGCATCCAGCTGTGTCACTTGTTCCACCTGCCCAAGATAATGACGATGAGTACAAGAAGGTGGGGCAGGGGAGACAAAGGGGGAAAATGGCGGGAGGGCAAGGAGGAGGAGCGTAGTGACAAAGAAGGAAGTCTTACAAGTAGTACGTAATAAAATAATAATTAGGCAATGTTCAAACATTGGGTGTCAAACAAAGGTGTTGGCAATGTATGGGTGGAAGCCAAAGTTTATTGCTCCGTGTAATGGATGTACGTCTTCATGCATGCCCGAGGCCCTACGTTCTGCTCTTCGTCGCTCATTTCTTGCTTCCATTTTCAACTTTTCTGTTTACCTGGCTCCATCGTTATACTGAACCATCTCTCGGCATCAGTGCAACTGAATACATCCATAGAATTACAATGTTGCAGTTCACACATAAGCACACGTACAACATGGAGGCTGTTCATTTGCTCCGTGTGATGAATGTACGTACATAAGCCCGAGGCCATGTACGATATAATATTTTGCTTTTCTTGACAATTAAAAACGACAATTAAAAACAACAACAACAACAACAACACAACAACAAGGGATACACGCACCGCCACTTTGGACGCCGCCCATGACCGTTGATCTGTTCTGAATAAGTATGCTCTCTGTATTTGATATGATACACTTTCAAGACACTATAATAATCGTCTCGATAACTTAAACTTGCTTACTTATAGGTGCTTTAGCCAAGAATGGTAGTTATTCTAAACAGGTAAAGGATCGTTAACGTGGATGTATATTCTTTATGTGCACGTTTTTCATCTTAACCCTTTAACTGACAATAATATGACAGTCAGGACTAGAACTAGGGCTAAGTATTTATACTGCAGGAACTTTTTTGCAACAAGATTAAGCTACAAAACTAGCAGCCTATAGGTAATGTGTGTTTGATTAGTGGGACTAACCCCAGACCAGCAGTAGCAGCAGCTATAGCTGCTCCAGTACAGCAGCAGCCTTCCCAATGAACTCAAGCAAGAGCTGTATTGAAAGAGCACTTTACAGGTAGGTAGCTGGCTAAACCAAGCTCTGGTGCAGTAGAAGGCCTTGGTTGAGCCTGGTACAAGTCTATGGACTGCTTAGCTAGTCCACTAGAAAACCACACGTCAAGATAATGCTTAGATATTGTAGTGTGAACTAGTTATATGGGTCATAAATTGGCTGTAGTAAAATATATACAAAATTATATACCATCCAAGATATACAAGTGTGACAAGGAGGAAAGTCTGAGAAGCTGTCCTAGTAAGTATGCTAGTTGTAATGAGTGGTGAAGCTTATAACTAGTGTAGTCCACACCATAAAATCCAGTCAATTTTATATATTATTTCCAACTATCAACTCTTAAAGTTTTTATGTAATCGGTGTGCATTACTATTATTACATAGCATGCCTAATTATTAATACATTATTTTACAAGTATAGACACTTATACTGTGCATGTAGGTACATATTACTGTGTAGATAGGATACTGTGTAGATAGGAAGGAAGAGAGCATTCATAAAATCACTAGCAAACAGCCAGAGGCAGGATAGTAATAAAATGTACACATGCAGAAATGACTCATAAAATCACAGTGCATTCAAGAACCATCAGTTTGACGTATAGCTGTTATATTTGTATAGAAATAGGAAATACAGGGTTCGTAGTGAAATTTGGTATAACTACCACGAGTAATTTAGTGGGGACAGCAAAAAAATTGGCACGAGGCAAAACCAAGTGCAATTGCCGCTACATTACAAGTGGCATTTATACCCCACTTTCACAACAAACCATGTTATCTCATGTTAATGCCGTACATTAAGAATGGGCGGAGAAAAAAAACACTTACAGTAGTTCTAAACATCATTATTCCTGATGAAGGCTAGAACATCTAGTCATTATTCCTGATGAAGGCTAGAGCATCTAGTCATTATTCCTGATGAAGGTAGAACATCTAGTCATTATTCCTGGTGAAGGCTAGAGCATCAAGTCATTATTCCTGATGAAGGTAGAGCATCTAGTCATTATTCCTGATGAAGGCTAGAGCATCTAGTCATTATTCCTGGTGAAGGCTAGAGCATCTAGTCATTATTCCTGATGAAGGCTAGAGCATCTAGTCATTATTCCTGATGAAGGCTAGAGCATCTAGTCATTATTCCTGGTGAAGGCTAGAGCATCTAGTCATTATTCCTGATGAAGGCTAGAGCATCTAGTCATTATTCCTGATGAAGGCTAGAGCATCTAGTCATTATTCCTGATGAAGGCTAGAGCATCTAGTCATTATTCCTGATGAAGGCTAGAGCATCTAGTCATTATTCCTGATGAAGGCTAGAGCATCTAGTCATTATTCCTGATGAAGGCTAGAGCATCTAGTCATTATTCCTGATGAAGGTAGAACATCTAGTCATTATTCCTGGTGAAGGCTAGAGCATCTAGTCATTATTCCTGATGAAGGCTAGAGCATCTAGTCATTATTCCTGATGAAGGCTAGAGCATCTAGTCATTATTCCTGATGAAGGTAGAGCATCTAGTCATTATTCCTGGTGAAGGCTAGAGCATCTAGTCATTATTCCTGGTGAAGGCTAGAGCATCTAGTCATTAATCCTGATGAAGGCTAGAGCATCTAGTCATTATTCCTGATGAAGGCTAGAGCATCTAGTCATTATTCCTGATGAAGGCTAGAGCATCTAGTCATTATTCCTGATGAAGGCTAGTCATTATTCCTGATGAAGGCTAGAGCACCTAGTCATTATTCCTGATGAAGGCTAGAGCATCTAGTCATTATTCCTGGTGAAGGCTAGAGCATCTAGTCATTATTCCAGGCTAGAGCATCTAGTCATTATTCCTGATGAAGGCTAGAGCATCTAGTCGTTATTCCTGATGAAGACTAGTCATTATTCTTTATGAAGGCTAGAGCGGCTAGTCATTATTCCTGATGAAGGTAGAGCATCTAGTCATTATTCCTGGTGAAGGCTAGAGCATCTAGTCATTATTCCTGATGAAGGCTAGAGCGTCTAGTCACTATTCCTGATGAATACTAGAGCATTTAGTCATTACTCCTGATGAAGGTAGAGCATCTAGTCATTATTCCTGATGAAGGCTAGAGCGTATAGTCATTATTCCTGATGAAGGCTAGAGCATCTAGTCATTATTCCTGATGAAGGCTAGAGCATCTAGTCATTATTCCTGATGAAGGCTAGAGCATCTAGTCATTATTCCTGATGAAGGTAGAACATCTAGTCATTATTCCTGGTGAAGGCTAGAGCATCTAGTCATTATTCCTGATGAAGGCTAGAGCATCTAGTCATTATTCCTGATGAAGGCTAGAGCATCTAGTCATTATTCCTGGTGAAGGCTAGAGCATCTAGTCATTATTCCTGATGAAGGCTAGAGCATCTAGTCATTATTCCTGATGAAGGCTAGAGCATCTAGTCATTATTCCTGGTGAAGGCCAGAGCATCTAGTCATTATTCCTGGTGAAGGCTAGTCGAAATGTCGAGACAATGCAACAATTTCAAGTTGATTGTTGAGAAGGTCATTGTAATCTAACATAGTTAACGAGCTACTACATTCAGAATCGAAATTCCGTACTCCCAGTGAAAAAGTCTAATAGCATTCTAATTGGTAGCTAACAAATGTAAAATATCACGTCAACAGCCACAGGACTCTAGGGTGTTAACATAGGAAACAATTCAAGAAGAATGGTATTATATGAATTATTACTGCGCTCCCGTTACTGTTCTGCAAAGTCAGTTATGAAGTTTGAGTGTAGAAATTGCTATGAACTTTCAGTAGCTCTATTTTCTAGGAGTCCCAGAAGGTCTCAAGGTGGTTAAGTTGCCAGCCTTTCTACAAGAGCATAGCAGAAATGCTTTGATAGCCAAGAGCCAGAGTGGGCTTGATGATAGGTAAGCAGGGGAAGTGGGCATCTGCATCATCACTGTCATCAGCATCTTCACCTAGGGAGGCTTTCAGCATAGGAGTGCACTGGAAGTCACCGTCACTCAACACATAATCCTCAAAGGTGCAATCCACTCTAAGACAAAATGGCTTCATTCACACCAGGTTCTTTTCATTCTGTTGTCCTGATGGCAACCTTGCTTTACGAAAGCATACGTTAAGACTCCCTTTAAATCAGCTTTTTGTTTTTAACACCAGCATTTCAACTGAAATACTTCTGTCTTCATCAGGGCAAATAAAAAATGAAACCAGCACAACACATCCACACTCGCTGACAACGTGTCTCACATAACAAATGCAGGCGATTCATGAATCGTCTGAATACAGTGTATATGCACAGCAACGCATCAGACAGACATACAATGATAGGGGAGGTTTCACATGCATAGTCATGACAGTTGAGGCCCAGTAACCAGGCAGCTCCAGTCCTGCACCTCAATTCAAGCACTGATCCCTCACAGTGTATATGCACAGCAACGCATCAGACATACAATGATAGGGGAGGTTTCACATGCATAGTCATGACAGTTGAGGCCCAGCAACCAGGCAGCTCCAGTCCTGCTCCTCGATTCAAGCACTGATCCCTAACAGTGTGAGGTGGAAGTGCAGCACCTCCTTCACAAGCAACTCGCTCCATTTTCGGCTCTATCAATCACAGAGGCCTCTTCCCACGAGATTTCCAAGTGCTCATGGGAAGTCTGCATCACAGAGCATGCATGCAACCAACACCACCCAACCTTGTGGGAAGAGACCTCTGTGATTGATGGAGGCGAAAATGGAGAGAGTTGCTTGTGAAGGAGGTGCTGCACATCACGTTACACCAGAATCAGCATTTCAATTGAGATGTGAGGCTGGGGGTCTCAACGCTTACGACTATGCACATGAAACATGCTCATCTTCGTCTGTCTGGTGTGTTGCTGTGCATATATACACTGTTATTCGGACGACTCATGAATCACGTCCATTTGTTTTGTGAAATGCATTGCCAGCGAGTGTGGATGTGTTGTGCTGTTTTCATTTTTTGATTTGCCCTGATGAAGACAGAAGTATTTCAGTTGAAATGTTGGTGCTAAAAATAAAAAGCTGATTTAAAGAGAATCCTTAATGCATTTGATGTCGGCTGAAAGTGATTGTACAAATTAAAGAAGTTTGTAATTAGCAGTTGATGTGTAACAGAATGTCAGCCATTTGAAGACCATCAAGCAAAGTGATCTCACTCCACACTCCACTGTCGATGGTGCACAGCCAACTATTGACCACACTCTTTCTGTAGTAAAGAGAGTTCTCATTGCTCCCCTGATTGCACGGCTGGAGCTCACTTGTTGAGTAGGGTGGGAGGAACATTAGCTTGGTGCAGGTCTCGGCCACAGATATGTGGGTGGGACAGTACACTGTCCATAAACAAGGCTATCTTTTGTCTTCTCCGAGTATGTTTGGAGTGCCACTTCCTCAACCAAACCTCAGAAATTGATGAAGTCATCCTGGCATTCCTGTTTGCCTGGTACTCTACAAGAAGGGATCAACTCAACAAAAACACTTAGGATTTTTGAATTTTTCTATGGCTAGACAAGGCAGCATCTCAGTGCCAGTCATATTGGCACAAGCTGCCACGTCTAGACATCTCAGTGCCCATCATATTGGCACAAGCTGCCTCGTCTAGACATCTCAGTGCCCATCATATTGGCACAAGCTGCCACGTCTAGACATCTCAGTGCCCATCATATTGGCACAAGCTGCCTCGTCTAGACATCTCAGTGCCCATCATATTGGCACAAGCTGCCTCGTCTAGACATCTCAGTGCCAGTCATATTGGCACAAGCTGCCACGTCTAGACATCTGTGCCCATCGTATTGGCACAGGCTGCCTCGTCTAGACATCTCAGTGCCCATCATATTGGCACAAGCTGCCTCGTCTAGCCATCTCAGTGCCAGTCATATTGGCACAAGCTGCCACGTCTAGACATCTCAGTGCCCATCATATTGGCACAAGCTGCCTCGTCTAGACATCTCAGTGCCAGTCATATTGGCACAAGCTGCCACGTCTAGACATCTGTGCCCATCGTATTGGCACAGGCTGCCTCGTCTAGACATCTCAGTGCCCATCATATTGGCACAAGCTGCCTCGTCTAGCCATCTCAGTGCCAGTCATATTGGCACAAGCTGCCACGTCTAGACATCTCAGTGCCCATCATATTGGTACAAGCTGCCTCGTCTAGCCATCTCAGTGCCCATCATATTGGCACAAGCTGCCTCGTCTAGCCATCTCAGTGCCAGTCATATTGGCACAAGCTGCCACGTCTAGACATCTCAGTGCCCATCATATTGGCACAAGCTGCCTCGTCTAGCCATCTCAGTGCCAGTCATATTGGCACAAGCTGCCACGTCTAGACATCTCAGTGCCCATCATATTGGCACAAGCTGCCTCGTCTAGCCATCTCAGTGCCAGTCATATTGGCACAAGCTGCCACGTCTAGACATCTCAGTGCCAGTCATATTGGCACAAGCACGTCTAGACATCTCAGTGCCCATCATATTGGCACAAGCTGCCTCGTCTAGCCATCTCAGTGCCAGTCATATTGGCACAAGCTGCCACGTCTAGACATCTCAGTGCCAGTCATATTGGCACAAGCTGCCACGTCTAGACATCTCAGTGCCCATCATATTGGCACAAGCTGCCTCGTCTAGCCATCTCAGTGCCAGTCATATCGGCACAAGCTGCCTCGTCTAGCCATCTCAGTGCCCATCATATTGGCACAAGCTGCCTCGTCTAGACATCTCAGTGCCAGTCATATTGGCACAAGCTGCCTCGTCTAGACATCTCAGTGCCAGTCATATTGGCACAAGCTGCCTCGTCTAGCCATCTCAGTGCCAGTCATATTGGCACATGCTTGCCTCGTCTAGCCATCTCAGTGCCAGTCATATTGGCACAAAGAAGTAGAGTTATTCTTTCTTTACTCATGCAAGCCACCCCAGAAACTGCACGGATCTTATCTGGAATCAAGGGCAACGGTGTCCTCTCTTTCTACTCGCCGTACTATTTTCACCACATACAGTTATGCATGCCAGACTTGCCACTGGGAGAACCGGCCACTAGCAGCATGTCCACTCATCTGAGCCCATCAGCTTGCTCAGTTCTTCATCCTTGATCTTCAGCTCTTACCCACTGATTATGCTGGCTGGGCTCGAGCTGCAGTGAGCCATTGAAATAAGGCCATGTCCATACCACTCCTTGTGGGGTCTCTATGCCGCAACTTCCTTGAGCTTCTTACAGCAGGATTTGCCCTTAGACGTCTTTGTATGGTACTCAATATACTTGGAGGGATCCTAAACTCAGCAGTAGTGTTCTTCTTCTTCTGGCTGGGGAGGTTCTTGAGCCAGTCGACTATCTCAAGCTTTGGCTTGATTGTTAGCGATGGGTATCTCGGCTTTTATGGCTGGTGTTAGGAGAGGCACTGGAGAGATGTTAGAGAGGCACTGGAGAGATGTTGGAGAGATGTTAGAGAGGCACTGGAGAGATGTTGAAGAGATGTTGGAGATATGTTGGAGAGGCACTGGAGAGATGTTGGAGAGGCACTGGAGAGATGTTAGAGATGCTGGAGAGATGCTGGAGAGGCACAGGAGAGATGCTGGAGAGGCACTGGAGAGATGCTGGAGTGGCACTAACAGTCAGCAAACATTCTTGCAAAACTGTTCCACTTTCCTGGTGGACATGCGCATTGTATAAACTGGCTGATCAATTTCCCCCTGAATTAGGTGGTCATTTTCCTTTTGAATGTTTTGTATTGTCCTTATGTGGGGACAAGGGGCTAATTCCAACTTAAAAAACAAAAACAAAAAAACACAGAAATTTGTGCAAAACAGATTGGAGTTATCTGGACTACAATGCAGCTAAAGCCTTATTGAACTATCTAGGATGTTGTTATTTAGTAATAGATATTTATCCTTGAGAGTCCCTGCTTGGATATATATATCAGATATATCTAGCACTGGTGCTTGTACCTGCACTAGAACAAGCATGCCACCTACCAATATAGTCAATCTTTCTTAAAAGAGCTATAGCAGCTGCTATTGCATATAACCACAGAGCAAGACCGCAGATGAAAACTTAGTATTTGCAAATACCTTTGTACAAGCCTCTAAGAGGGTCAATTGACTAAGTTTCCAACAGTTAACCCTAAGTCATTAAAAAAAAATTCTAGCGTGGGGAGGAGTTATTTTCAAATGACCACCTCGTTCAGCATGCGAGAGAAAAGAAGTGCCTGAAGCTTGGACTCCAGTTTGATGAGCTTTGACTATCATCTGGCCTAAGGCAAAGCGGTGTCTTGGTACCAGATTATGAAAGCAATCTAGTCTGCCATGTTTAGCGACCATTTGGAGTTCGTGTTTTTCGATCTCAAAGGCACATTCTCGATGTTGAGGCAATGTTAGCTAGTGATTGACTTTTGTGATGCTCCTGTAAGTTATGTCTTCACTAAAATTGCTTTTGATGCCAATTGGCGCCAACCTCTGCATATGTGACACCAATTGGCGCCCATAGCAATTATCGGAAAGGATAACAAAGGGGGGGGGGGGGGGAAGGGGGGGGAAATTGGGTGGGTGAGGGGGGGAGTGGTTTAAACCTTTCAAATTACACTGGGAGTACTAACGGGCAGTTTAGAACAGGTCAAAGTTGGTAGAAACGCTACCAAAAGTTACAATACTTCATGTTTAGGTCTTTTGGAAGTCCCTCCATCCTCACCCTCACACATAACTTTATCTAGGTATACCTTTACCTCGCTGTCAAACAAGTTGGCCATGCCATTCTCCGCCAACTCTTTAGACTCCTCAAACTTTTCCTGTGCCATCATGATCTCATCATCAGTGATGGCAGCGCCCTTAGCCTGCTTCCTCTTCTTGGCATCAAGGTCCAGCCTACGTCCAGACAGCTTCTTGCGATGATGGTTAATCTCCTTGATATCCCTGCTCATTAGCTGATTGAGTGGGTCAAGGAAGTTGGCTCTAATACTCATATCCTAATGAGATAAAACAAGAGTAATCATGTTTTGCTACACATGGGCGGGGCAAGAGTAATCATGTTTTGCTACACATGGGCGGGGGTGGATGGTTCAACTTTATGATATTCTGGATATACTATATTCTACCAGTGCATCCTTGACTTCAGACATCTGTTTCAGTCCATCTCCAACGCATCGGAGAGCCTCTCCTGCCAATAACAAGAGAACGATATTTAATAACAATGCCAAAAAACTATAACTGTGGGTAAGCACACACCAGCAGTGATCAGTACATTCTGAAGGTGTGTATTTATTGTCTATGCCTATCATGTATGTATATGTACATGTTATATGTATGTTTGTATGTATATATGCATGCATGTTTCTATGTATGGTGTGTGTGTCTATGTATGTATGCATGCGTATCTATGTTTGTATGTACGTATGCATGCATTGAATGTGTATCTATGTATGTATTTATGCATGCATGATGTGTATCTATGTATGCATGTATGCATGTGTCTATGTATTATTTATGTATGTATCTGTATGTGTACCTGTATGTGTGTCTATCTATGCATGTATGTGTATCTATGTATGCATGCATGTATGTTTCCTGTATGTGTGTCATGTATGCATGCATGATGTGTATCTATGTATGCATGCATGTGTGTCATGTATGCATGTATGTGTGTGTCTATGTATGTATGTATACCTGTATGTGTGTCTATGTATGTATGTATGTATGCATGCATGTGTGTGTCTATGTATGTATGTATGTATGCATGAATATGTGTGTCTATGTATGTATGTATGTATTCACGCATGCATGTCTATATATGTGTGTGTCTATGTTTGTATATATGTGTGTGTCTATGTTTGTATGTATGTGTGTGTCTATGTACGTATGCATGCACATGTGTGTGCAATAGTGGTGAAGATAACCTTGGAGGTTGTGGGATTACATTTATGGATGTACTTTAAAAACACATTTATATTTGCAGAGGATTTGAACCAACGAGTTCATGGCAGGGAATTAGCCGAGAGGTTTGGGAGGAGGCATACAAATCTTAGGACATTTAAAAACAGATCAAAACAACAATAACAAACCAAAACAGCCTAGGTCAACACAAGAGTTATCCACTACACAAAGAATGGGCCACTGCCGAACTCAAGAACACTCCTGTTCGCAGCGTCATCTAGGCAGAGCATATTCAGTCACAGAAAGTTATTGGCTTACCAAATCCGGTCTCCTCCAGTTCTCCAGTCCCACCTTTTAGGAGGACATCCCCCAGGATTCCTTCAGGCTGAGGATAGCCAGTCTTGCTCTTCATGTTTGAACGGAATCTGGCAGCTGTAGCACATAAGTTGTGTGTACACTGTAAACCATGTGCTAAGTGCCCGCCAACCATCACCCCAGTTCTATCTATGAATAGAGTCTGAGACATCCGGGTCAAGCACCCAGTTTATAGAAATTTAGCTTGAAAACATGCACTTGTTCGAAACATCACCGAACATCACAGTAAAGATGGTGACCCTAAATTTAATTATCATCATTATTAAATTTCAGAAATATCTTCAAAAAGTAGCCCATAAATCATTTTGCATTAACTTCTCCACTACTTTTCAATACCATACAGGGAAATAATTTGACAAAAAAACTACTGAAATGCTTGTTAAAAACAGGGGGGAAAGTTCAAATTTACAATAATGGCACTACTAGCATGCCAGATACTGTTCAACACAAGTTGATGACCTCATCAGCAAGTTCATGGTACATATATCCTTGAATTCCAGCATGTTCAAAACCTCTTTTGGGTGGGATGCAACGTGTTCACAACGGACAGACGCAAATCAAGTTTAACCTCTGGATACCATGCTGCAACTGACTGCAAACTCCATTCCTCCTTCAATCACATGCTCCAATGGCTCATTTACTGCAAGGTCAATGAGCTGATGTTTATCGGTGGAGATCAGAAGCTGCGGCTACTAAAATTCCAGTCTCGAAGAGGAGGCTACTATTTAGAGAGCGGCATTTATATTTATTTGGGAGGGCGTGCGCAGGCTCATCACGTGGTATTTATTTGGGAGGGAGAGTGCAGGCGCAACACGTGGCAAAATAAACAATGATGTGGCAACAATTGACTCGGAGCTCCATGCAGGGTGAAGTAAACTACGACACAGCAAGAACTTTTTGAGAGTTACTAGCAGTCATCTTCTCCAACAACTTCATTTTGTTCAAGTTTACCAACATTCTGCAGTTGTGGGTAGCTGCTGTTGCTACTACTACTACTACTACTACTACTACTAAAGAGAGAGAGAGAAGCGGCTATTACTGTTGACTGAGCGAAACAATACTGTTTGTTTTATACTGGGATTCACGTGATGATACACCGCAGAGCTCATGAGCAGTGAGCAATCACAAGAAGACCGAGCTAGGTCCTCAGGTAGGTAGCAATGCACTGTTAACAAAAGCTAACGGTCATAATAATAATGGTTTCACAGCTTACTACTGCTACTGTGCATGCGCTTAAAATGTAGAGGCGTGGGCCAGGACTGTGACTGCAGCAAACGTGGGCAGCTACTGCCTTGAGAGCGGCCATTATTTCACTCGGCAGGTACCACTATTAGAGGGAGTGGCGGCTAAATACGAGTGGCCTCTGATGCAGCCAAAATGGTATTTGTTGCTGGCCACTCCTTCTAACTATCTTACACAGTGAGCTCTACACACATCAAACAACACTGTCTTTCTTTCTGATTGTTTTGTAATCCAAGTCAGGGTTTTGGGTTGGGGGGGGGGGGGAGAAAAGTATCCAGCTTAGCATCGCCCACTTTTAGCATGCTATACTATGTAGCTGGAAAGTGTTAGCCACTGATTATCTGTGGATATGGCCTACATTTGCCACATTCAGTCACTTGCTAAAACTTTTGGTGATATAATATGTTGTTGATTGGCTTGTGGGGACATGTTTGTGTGCAGCAGGATAGTTTACGATTGTGTTATGAATGTGTTGATTGCTTGTAATTGCTTTAGGTGGATATGTTTGTGTGTTTGTGCCAGAAAGTTGTGTTATGTGTTGTGAATGTGCTGTTGATTGGTATTGATTGATTTGTATGCTGAGTTAAGTATAAAAGAGAAATCTGTAAATACTAGTCTAATAAAGTGTTGTCTGTTAGTTGCCTGTTGAGTTTGTAAAAGCACTGCTCCTTGATTTTTCCCCCCTGGTGGGTTGATCTCCCTGAAGAAATCATTCACAAACATGGATCTCAGAGCCTACTTTCGAAAGAGGACAAGCAGTGATGCATCAGACTCATTGACTGATCAGGATGCTGCCTATTCCTCATCCAGTCTCTCCCAGACAACTGACAATCAGCAGGATCCTCAGAAGAAGAAGAACAAACTCAGTGCTAGTGAAAAGAGGAAGGTCTACAGGGAAAAACTTTCATTTAAAAAAGAATGGGAGAAGAAATACCCCTGGGTCACCTGCAAGGATCCTAGTGGAGGCATGTTCTGTGCTACATGCCAGAATTAGGGGAAGCCCCCTGTTGGGTCAAGGGGTGCTTGGACAACCAGAGGCATAGTTGACTGGAACCATGCTAGTGAAGTACTGAAGAAGCATGGAGACTCCCAATGGCACAGAGATGCTGCAGCTGTTGGTGCCATGGCACAGCAAGTAGAGAGTGGGAAGTCTGTACTTGAGCTCCAGTGTTCAGCTGTTGCACAAGAGGCTGCTGAGCGTAGACAGAGAAATCGGTGTGTGTTACTCAATCTGTTTAGAGCAGTCTACTTTCTGGTCAAGAATAGAATTCCTCATATGAGTGTTTATCCACATTTGATCCAGCTCCTAGTTGCTAATGGGGATAAATTACTTGAGCAACATATCAATGAAGACCCATCTAATGCCCAGTACACCTCCAAGTTCAGCACTACATCACTGATTGAAGCCATTGACACATGGCTTGACAGAAAGCTGATAGAAAGCCTGAAATCCAGCCCGTTCTTCTCAATTCTAGCAGATGAGAGTCAAGACATTTCCACACAGGAGGAGCTATCGATTTGTTTCCGGTGGCTTGTGGATGGTCACCCAGAGGAACACTTTTTGACGATTCTTCATCTCAAATCCACTGATGCTGAAGAAATTACACACGCTCTAACTTCCTTCATCAGTGAGAAGAATCTTGATTACTCTAAACTTGTTGGACAAGGGTATGACGGTGCTGCAACATTCTCTGGTTGCCGAAGTGGAGTGCAAAGAAGGATGAGGGTGCATGCAGCCCATGCTCTCTATATCCACCGCTCCTGCCACAGGTTGCAGCTTGCTTCCATGCAAGCAGCCGAGTCTGTTGCTACCGTGAAAAAGATGTTTGGCACAATGGCCAGCTTGTGGAAATTGTTTTATTATTCCCCCCAAAAAGCAGAAGCTCTGAAAAATGTGCAGTCAGTCCTAAATTTTCCAGAGCTGAAAGTAGTCAAACCAAGCCAAACAAGATGGCTACCTCATGAGAGATGTGTGCGAGCCATTTGCAAGGAGCTTCCTGCTCTGATAACTACTTTGCACACGCTCTATGAAGATTGTGGTGACACAGAAGCATATGGCATAGCGTTGGTGTTGGGCTCTTATAGTGGAGTGGCCACTATCATTCTGCTATCATCCGTGCTTGATCTTCATGCTAAGCTCAATTGCTTTATGCAAAGCAAGGCAACTGATTTCAGCAAGTTGTCAATCATCCTTGAGAGCATCGTTTCAGAGCTGAAATGCCTCAAGAATGAGGATGCAGAATGGTGTTCTCTGGTGGAAACAACTGTTGACATGCTTGCTAGTGAACATGATATCACATGCAGGAGGAGTTCAACTACTAGAACTGGCAGTGCAGCTGCCACATCAATGAGTGAGTACCGCAATTCAACAGCTATTCCATATATTGACAAACTTGTTTCCAATATAAATGGCCGTTTCACTGATGGTGCTGTGGAGCTACTTGTCTCCTCATCGATCTTTGACCCTGCTTCGATGCCAACAGAAGATACTGCTCTTCTTGAGTATGGCAATCCACAACTGCAAACTCTAGTTAACTTCTATGGGAAAGAAGCAACTGTAGAGTTTGATGGTGAAACCTTCACTTCTCCACCTCACGTGGATGGAGAAGAAATCTTTGCTGAGTGGAGAGTTTTTAAGAGAGTCTTGGCACAAGAGAAGAAGAAAATGATAGAGAAAAAGAAACTAAGTAAACCACCCACTCTACAGGATATGAAGACAGAGATGGAGCTTTCAGGAGCATACAAAGAGATCTTCCCAGAGATTTTCAAGTTACTGGATAGTTTGCTAACTCTTCCAATTGCAACAGCTACTGTCGAACGTTCTTTTAGTCGGATGAAGATTGTGAAGACACGTCTTCGAAATAGACCAAGTGACATCAACCTTGCTAGGCTCATGCGAATCACAATTGAAGGGCCTGAACTGACTTCAGTAGATTTTAGTGCAATTTTGGAAATTTTGGACATACTCAAGGAGAAAAATCGTCGTATTGCTTTATAAAATTCTGTTTTCTAAATTACTATAATGTTAGCAAAATGTCAATGTCATAGTCAATGTTGCACGATGACATCATAATTTTTGAAAATCCTGGGGGGGGGGTGGGGGACATCCCAGGTCCCTGCAAGTTCTTGCATTGTTTCCTCCTAGTAGGCCTATTCCAGCGTGGTTTTCTCAATTGACCAATGATCAATTGTGTGACACATCCCATTCAATGGGAGATTGAATTCCTTGTGGGTGAGAATGCTTAGTCTTTTCCAGCACAAATCACGAGGGGACAAAAAAGTTCCAGCAGCAGCACCCACAAAGACTGCTGTGATTTCTCTTCTGTCATCTAGTCCTGTCAGAGGAACATCTTTCGTCCCAGTTTCAGCCACGGTCCAGTCACCACACTGAACGTACTTGCGACCCATTTTGGTCCCAATTAACAAGTCATTTAGGCAGGCACTTTATGTGGATGCTTGATGTTCTCTAGAAATCATATATTTCTGGGAAGTCAATTGGTGTCCGACCCTTCTCTTGGTCCCCGCACCTTTGCTCCACCCTTGACTTGTCAACCTCTTCTTAGCCTACTCAGAGCTAAATTCAACAGTCCCGCTAATTTTTCAGGTAACTTTTGAACTCGTTACTGCATTAGCTACACTAATGAAAATACATGGACGACCCCACCATTGACCCGAAAAGCCTTGATGTAATCTCTATTACATTTTTTCAATCAGAAGCGATGGTCTTCCTCTCCTAGGAGGTGGTGGAAGGGAGGTGAAATTCAATTGGTGGTGTAGCTGATCAGGAGAAAGTGTTTCATCTAAAATACAGTAAAAAATTTCCATTTTGAAACCGCTGACACTACCACTCTCACTTACTCTAAACTGTTGGCTGCATTTTCTAACAGCTGCTGAACTTCCATTCAGAAAGCATACCTGCCAATGTTTGGTAGCTGTAGTGATGGTAGTGAGAGCGTCTATTTCTTCGTACGATGCTTCAAGAAAGCCATTCCCTGCATACAGAGTGGAAGCTACCCTAGGAACACCTTCAGGTTGAGGAAGAGAACAGCGTCTCATTTTCTCAAGTACTGAAGGATAGACTGCAACTTTCCTGTCTCACAGCTGACAATGTGTTGTAATGACTCTCAAGCTTCATAGCTGGCCCACATCCTAAAGCAGCAACACTATATATCCTTGGTTAGAGAATAGCCTACCACTCCAAGCCCTGATGTCACTTTCTATGAACCCAGACACTCAAACTGATTTATCACCCCCATCTGGTGTCGTGCACCTGTAAGTCCTGTTGCTCCTCATCAGAGAGACCTACCACCACCGCCGCCTGGTAATGGGGTGCTAATGGTAAGCCCCTGCATTGCCACTCCAAACTTCCTTGATGCATGGTGTGGACAGACGACATTCTCACAGGATGTGGCGTGAATACTTTGGTGTCGGGAAAATCTCATCTATGGTGATGCCACCTCCACGACACCACATATGTCCTGTTTCCATGACCACTGCATACCCTTGATTACATTGTTCACCTTCTATTAACTCCATGAGCTGCCTAACTGCACGTGCTATTCGAGGACATGCACTAATCAAGAGCACACTAAATTATTTGTTTGTGTGGTCATTCGTCGTCTATTATTCCTTCCAGGTCAGCTACGAAGATGCAGTCTATTTGAGGGAATTTTTTACTTAAAGAAAGAAAAATATAGGAGCCATGCAGGCTGGACACAGCTCACAATCCATGACTGCACCATTAATCTTCATCACATCACACACACCACACACACACACACACTTGCAAGGACCTGATAATGGCGCTGATATTGGGTCGGACACCACACTACTCCTCTAAAACTTGCCTCATGGGCAGAATTGTCATGCTCTTTCTTTCCAAGTCCCCAACACTAAGTGAGTGTTTCACCATGCTCGGTCTTCTTCTTGACCAAATGCCTTGCACAGAAATCTTTTCCATGCAATTATGACTCTCCTAAAGGAGACTCAGTTACATAGCACGTCTGCTACTAACTTGAGTCTATGCTTCAAGATGCAACAAATATCTATCCCATACTTCTAGCAGAGCAATCCACTCCAAGTCGTCACAGAAGCTAAATGTACGGCATTTCAACCCAAACAGCATCAGCGCACTCTTCCAACGATTCCCACACTACAGAAAATGGTCCAGCCTTAGTACCTACATCAGTTAGCTCTGCATGTCACTACCCCAACTAGCTCACTACAGCAACTAGCTCTGTATGTCACTATACCAACTAGCTCTGCAGTATCACTACAGCAACTAGCTCTGCATGTCACTATACCAACTAGCTCTGCAGTATCACTACAGCAACTAGCTCTGCAGTATCACTACACCAACTAGCTCTGCAGTAAAATCTCACTACCCCAACTAGCTCTGCAGTATCACTACAGCAACTAGCTCTGTAGTATCACTAGCTCTGCAGTATTATTACTACACCAACTAGCTCTGCAGTATCACTACAGCAACTAGCTCTGTATGTCACTACACCAACTAGCTCTGCAGTAAAATCTCACTACCCCAACTAGCTCTGCAGTATCACTACATAACTAGCTCTGCAGTATCACTACACCAACTAGCCCGGCAGTAAAATCTCACTTACATAACTAGCTCTGCATTGCCACTACACCAAATAGCTCAACAGTAAAATTTCCTGCCTTAGCAACATGCACTATACCTACTATCTCTGCAGTAAAATCTCTAGCCTTAGCACCACTCACATACCAAGTAGCTCTGCAGTAAAATCTCCAGCCTTATTTCCCATTAGAACATTAAAAAAACACTCATCCTCAAGTAAAATCTCTAGCCTTAGCACCACTCACATACCAAGTAGCTCTGCAGTAAAATCTCCAGCCTTATTTCCCATTAGAACATTAAAAAAATACTCATCCTCATTCAGGTTGGTTATCGAGCTCATTGGGCACCAGTTTCTGTCTGTCTGCAAATACAATTGCATCGAGTGCCAGTAAACTTCTTTAAAACAAAAAAAATCACTACAGGACTTGTCCTCTCATCACCCAATAATCTTATCAGTGCTGAAGCAAGGCTAGGGACTAACCACCTTATGGATAACCGAGGTTCATAATAATATTCATATAAGATATGCATGAATTCACTTAAAACAACTTGTGATCATAATTAAAATACCACGAATATCATTATTTCGTGTGTGTCTATGCAGCCAAGAACCAGCCAGAACCTACTGTATGCATATTTGCAGTCACTATGTACACAGTATGACTGAGGTTACAGCTTGTTGTTTTTATGAGGGAAGGGGTAACACATGGAAGGAACGAAGACACTCTTTGTGCATGCCAAGTCCCACAATTTTTTCAAATGGAGAAACGAGGTTGCTTGAGCATCTAACATTTCAGAACCTTCTCCAGCATTTCCATTGCTTCAGCACTGATAAGATTATTGGGTGATGAGAGGACAAGTCCTGCTCATCATCATAATTGTCTACCTCTGGCTCTGCATATCTTACCTGGATTATCCAGAGCTCCATCCTTGGCTTTCTTGTGACTTTCCTTTTCGTGGAAATACCTGTGCCGTCATTGAGGCAAAAAAGAAAAGGAGGAAGAGATCTCGTCCTCATTCCTCTTGAGGTCACAGACTAAAATTCCAATATACCCTGGCAGCTGCGAAGTGCTATGACTTTTCAGCTTATATATTTTCTTCTCTATGATTCCCTTATGTTTCCCATCCGCAGCCATACTCAACTCCTTCAGCAGCTCTCCTTTCCTTTTTTCTTTCAGCTTGATACGTGAATGATCTGTAACAGACATGCTTCAAAATGGAGCAGACACACCCCCTTCACGTGCGCATGCACATACAATTAGTCTTGAGCATAATTAAGTTTCCGGATAATTGGTCCGGATAATCAAGATTCTACTGTAGCTGTCTTGTTGGCTTTCCGGCTCTTGATGCCAAGGCTTCTTACTACATCTCCTAATTGTTAACCATCTTGAGGTACCGAATCTTATACTCAATCCTTCCCTCATCCCACTACTACATTCACTCCTACACTAACCCACTCCTATACTCACTCAACACATCACTACACTCACTCAACCCACTCCTACACTCACTCAACCCACTCCTACACTCACTCAACCCACTCCTACACTTACTCAACCCACTCTCACACACTCAACCCACACCTATACTCAACCTGCTCCTACACTCACTCAACCCACTCCTACACTCATTATTTCCCTGGCCTGGTGCAAATCTAGATGTTTTTCTAGAAGGGTGATTTTAAGCTAACTTCATAAATAAAGCTCTTAACCCTTTCACGGTTGGATTGCTGGGAATGGGGGGGGGGGGGGGGTTTAGAAAAAAATCGAACCAGCATCATAATACCAAGTCAGAAATTCCCTATGAATAGCATTTATGTTGATAAATGCTGTAATCAGCTTTTTGCCACCACACTCTGAGGACAGCTAGATCCCATTCACAAACCTGAGAAGCCTTTAATTCATGCCTTCCCTGTCAGAGAATAAGCCATCACTTTCCACTGCAGTGCTAAGCTCATCCACCCGAAGTTCCAACTGCTGTGGCCAAACTTATCCAAGGCTCATGTTCGTAAGAATGGCTCACACTTGTAAGCATGCATAAATACCACAATCTTCTTCCTCACCAGCGTCAGCCTCAGACAGGTCAAGAGTACTGCCTGTCTCTAGAAAAAAGACTTCTGCTAGATACAGTGGCCTAGTAATTTTGGGGGTTATCAAAACTAAGAATGGTCAGTTTTCAAGATTCCCCCCCCCCAGTTACTGGGAAGTGCCGCACTTGAAAAATTATTTGCATAAATAGAGAGCTATTTTAAGATATAAAAAGTTATGGCTCATAAATGATCGCACGCATGTTTTTTGGTGAATGAAACCCTTAGTGCTATATGGTGAGTGGATTAAGGGCGACCTATTCTGTTTGTCACCAAATTTTCTATAATCCTCCTAAAAAGTAGCTCTAACATAATATACACTGAATTTCAAGTCTCATAACCATTGTGGTCATTTTTATCCAGAATATCTACTTTGAAGCTTGATTTCTCAATACATGATTTTCTGTCCCACGAAAAAACCCATAAATTATATATCCATCAACTCTTGCTCAAACTTGATATATAATTTTTGTACTCTTTCATTGTCTACAAATTTATGGAGTTTATATATATTGTTGTATCATCAAGCAAATGCCTGGTTTCATGCGTGTGCAGTGACCATGAGACTTAACCTGTTCGTCTTTATAGGAATTATACAAATCCTATAATTGACAACATTAAACCACAGAACAAGTGTGGCATTAGATGGACTATTAGAAAGAAGGGACTATTAGAGAAACTATGCATATAATTAACTGTATACATAATAAACTAAATCTCCATTGGCATATCAAATGTGACTGTACATGTGCATCAGTGAGCATGGGATGGAATAATTTTTGTGTAGAGTTCATTTCTTTTTTCTCTTTTTTTAGATGCAGACGTTTATGGGAAATTTTAATAAGCATGTTTGAAGTATAATCTTCATTTAGCACTGTAGTCATGCAAAGGAGTCCATCATTAACGTGCTTTCTTTAATATTCATTCCATTGAGATGGTCTTTACAGCTCTATTGCTCTGTTTGCTTGTCTAGTTCAAGATGGCATCATCTTCATCCTTGGATCAGTGCAGTCATCTGAAGATCACCAAAGTGGCTGGAAATAGAACTACCTTGGAGGACTGTTGAATATGGTTCCAATATTACCTTTGTTCTAAGAACAGATCAATCTCATCTTGTTTTATGATCTAGTATGCCTACTAGTCTAGCAGGGTTCTAGATTGCAAGTGCAGAGCTTCAAGTTTGCTGATCATTTGTGGAGTGATAGTCATTTCAGATGCACCTTCGAGTCATTCTGGTTTAATTTTGGAGAAATAGGCTGTTCTTGCATAGTCCTCTTGCATAGTCCTTCAACAGCATGTTCTCTCGCCTTGTAATCCAGGTTCATTAGTAATCAGGGACACTTGAGATTATTCCTATAGTGAGGGTCACTAACTGTACATCATGCATCCAGGAGTTTCTAGGGTTAGGGCTAGAACCAGGGTTGGAGGTATTCTGAGATTAAGGCTAGGGGTATTCCAGTAAACCTCACTAGGAACATACCAGGATATATCCCAGGAATCCTGGGATGCCCTGGGAAAGGTTATGGCAGTTGCAGACATCCCCCTTCAAGTCGCCCATCATCTTCCACCAGTGATATGTGCTACCACGTTCATCTTTCCCCCCAGGATATTTCATCATTTTTTAAAAACTCCTGTTGCTCACACTTTTAGCCCTGTCTCAGCATAAAGAGAAAGAGAGTGCTGGGGTATTCCAAACTAACCACACCGAATGTAAACTAATGTTGCACAAATAACAGTGGATATTATATTAGCACACACACACACACACTATCCATATATTGTATGCACTCGGCTAGCCACACGTGGAAGAAGTGGTAGAGGCGAAGAAACTACATGTGCTCTCTTGTTGCAGAGTCTTTGATGTTTGTGTAGACCTTGACAATTCTGCCAGCAAAACTGACATGAGACTTCCAGAGGCAGCACGAGTTCCTAGTGAATATGGTTCGCTAAACTTATTCACTGTCACGAATCCACACCAATGGAAGACACAGCAAAGTGCTGCTGCAGTGTTGACTTCTCGACTTCTTCCCACCCCCTGCTTCAATACACTAACACACCTCTGCTTTAATACACACACCCCACCTTTACCACATACATTAACATTATATGCACATCAAGAAGAATCAGAACCCAAGCTACAAACTATGTGTCATTTGTGAAAGCATGACCAGTTATGACACGAGAAATACTGTACACAAAATCTGATGATGAAATCAGTCCTAATAGGAATTCATAATGATGCTGTAAACTGATAGCAGTGTTATGTGCACAATGACACATGTTCACCAGTCACAAGATGTTAACATGGCAGTAGTTTATAATATTCTTCACACAGAATTTTACCACCATATGTCCACCTTTTTAATCCACTGCTGTCCAAACTATAACCATTGTTTATAAGCCTACAAGCAGGCCAACCTTCAGTAACTAGGCAGCTCTCTGTGTGTGAATATCCAAGCTACTCTCAGTGAGAATACAAAAAAGAGCAGAGGAAGTAGGCTTCCAAGACTTTGGGTGAAGCTATTGGTCTTCTGTAGTCAGCAACTGCAACCTAAAAATCATTGAAGCATACCTCACTTTATCGAAGTTGCAATGTGGACTGACTGAAGCCAAACTTCCTGCACCTAAAAAAGCCGTGCTATGCATAGGATCTGAGAAAACAACTTACATGTACTTTGCACTTACATGTACTTTGCGCAATACTCAACCTCAGAGAAATCATCTTTGATCTACCTTCTGACAAATTTATATGCTAGAAGCACATCAGCAAGAAACTAGGGGGTGAAAAACCCTTCCTATATAGCTATATATGCAGACACGCATACATATGAAAGGTGCCCTCTTAGGCAGACATGCATACACTCATGCTAAGTCATGAACAACTTGACCACTTGTTGTACTCAAAACACTCAGTAAACAAAGCTGTAATAGTTTGTTACAGCCCCTTCCAATAAAGTAACCCAACCCAAGTACTTGCAGAGACATGAACATGCACAAACTAAGTCTAGGGCAAACTTGTAACTACTACTTACTCAATTACATATGGTCCCAGAAATGGTTATTAGGAAGTTATGCAGGGAAAATTATAAATTTACTTGGATTCGGTTGAAGGAATTCCTTGGTCTTTTGTATGGTGGTGTCTATAATCTGGCAGGTAGCATCAGTTTTCTGCATTACAAAAGAAGAACAAGTTTTAGATACACCAAGTGGAAGCTCTTCATTAGGTTACGAAAACTTCAAAAACTAATAAAGGCCTTTAAAAACATTTGAGCACCTTACAAATCCAGTAGTTAACAACATTTATATGTTGCCACATGTTCTAATGTGTCAGTCATGATCTAATAAAGAATGAAGAATGAGTTCACATTAATCGCCATATGTTCTAATTGTCGGTCATGATCTAATGAAGAATAAATGATTTCACACTAGGAAAGCCACATCTACAAAGGCAGAACTACAGTAAAAGCAGAATAGTAAAATTGGTACTTCTCCTGCCCTTCAGTTTTTGTTGCAACTTCGGAAATGTATGCTTGTGGCATGATAGGGTGAAAAAATTGTATAACAGGGGAGAATTAGCACATGTGATTACAAGCGGCACTCTCACCTTCTCCATGTCCTTGTACTCCTCACCAAGCTGAGTGCCTTCATCTTTACCCATCTTCTCAGTCATGTACTGCACGACATACAAAATCAGTTGTTCATTGTCACACAAGTGTGTTGGTGAAGTCACAAGCAGTAGCATCTCCAGTTATGCTATGAGAGAGAGCTCAGCATAATTTGATAACTGCACTGTCATACCTGAGTAACTTTGTTGTACTGCTTTTTCATTCCTCCTAGAGACATCTTGGCTGGTAAATAGGTCAACACAGCACACGGAATTCAAATGACCTGCGCATATAAGTGCATTTGGAATTCTTGTTGTTATGGGCTCAAGCTTTTGAGCTAGCTACTGTACACGTACTTGCACCCCAATTTGGAGCAGTTCTCCACAAGTCCAGTAGCTCAATCTCTATACACCTCTCTACACGTAGGGATGACTGATGAGTAGACAGACTTGTACGTCATTTGTGTGTCCAAAATAATAAGGCAACAATCAAGATCACGTGAATACCCTTGACGTGACGGAGTGTCGTTAAGTCGTCACCAACGCCATTTATCGCGTAGACAGACTCACTAATAACTTCCTTGGCAACAGCAGGGTTACAAAAACAACTTGAGCGGACACGTTGAAGTTGCAGAGCCTTACTAGCTAACTACCTAACAGAGCTAACGACCTAACAGATAACTTTTTTTTGTGACTCCAGTAACCGTGGCAACAACTGACTGGGCAAACTCGGCTCTGAAGCCTATCATAAAACCAACGAGGGCAATAATGGACCTGGGTGCTCTGCTTTCATAAAGACATTGATTATGATGCTGATTTATATTATAGCCATTACCAACGAGGAGGACATTCCTTGGCATAAAATTACAATCACAGTTTCATTGCTCCTTTATTCATATATACACAGACACACATTATGGCTATTTGTGTAACTTATTATTATATTAAAAACAAAAAACAAAAAACCATTAACCATTATTTTTTTATTAGTTGTCTGAAGTGGTGATGTCATTCCAGCAGGGTAGTCTTTAAAAAAAAATATAATGAAATACTGATAGCAATAACATTATGCTCACATGCACCTTCCCATATTGATAAGTGGTACGTACTTAATATTTAATAATTAGACTTCGTTTTGCTCCCCCCCCCCCCCCCCCCGCCTATTTTGTCTGCCTGGTTATCCTGTTGGCCATTTCGATGCAGCTCTCTCATCATAATAATTTCTCACCTTTAAGTAACATTCTGCAATATACTAGGATGGGAAAGGTTGAAAGGAGGGAAAGGAAGGGGAAAAAGAACATGCTTCGCATGGTTGAAACCTTAGGATTGTGGCAAGGATTAGTTGCTGGGGCTGTTCACCAGTACCACCATTCACCTCATCAATCTCTCTTCACAAAGGAATGTTCGAAGTTGGAAGGTGTGAGCTCATTCTTGTCTAAAGCATGATCATCTTCCCAACAGACAGCATGGAGACAAATGGAGCGAAGATTCTTTTCTTGCAATCGATCTCGAAGAGCAATCTTCGCTACACAAGGGTAAGTGCATTATATAAATTGTGTGATTTTATAGATGGCCTTGTTTATTTCAGGTATGAGTGCTTAAGACTTAGATATATTTCTTAAACATAAGTTATTTGAAAGAATATATAGTTGTGTTGGGCATGTTTAGAAGGCAAACATCTATGCGGGCTCATCAAGAACCAGTGATGAGTGGTTGAGTACCAGGCTGCTACCAGGAAGAAGGCAAACATCTATGCGGGCTCATCAAGAACCAGTGATGAGTGGTTGAGTACCAGGCTGCTACCAGGAAGAAGCAGGTCCTTTCAAACAAGCCTGAGATGCTACCAGGGCTCTCAAAGCTGTGGCAACTAGCTAAAGAGTAAACTTGATAAAAGTGTATCAGGGTAAAAGCTGAGGGAGTAGTGCAGGGTTGAAGGAGAAAATCATGATCATTCCTGTCTAGCCCAACCCCGTCGAAGATGTTCAACCTGTAAAAGTAGATGCCCAAGAAGATGGTGCTGCTTTCCTGGTCAGGCAAGCATGGCATCACTGATGACAATGACATGTTCCTCCAATCTTACTACAGACAGGTCATCTGTGTAACAAGGGTGACATTGAAGCAATGAAGAGCACCTGCTGGGCTGTGTTCTACCACTCGATCTCTACAATAGCGAACTACACCGTTTTTGTCCAGGCGGAAAAGACTCTTGGTGCAAGTACAATCATGCAATTGCTGATGGAGAGAATCCACCACCACACACACCCCGTATCCCTCCTCATTTATGAGAAGGTGTGAAGCCGCTGTTCGCAAAGTACTCTGCGATGAGGAGCTGCTGAAACGGTGTGAGTTGGGTGCCTCGCAAAACCAGAACGAAAACTCGCCTGGGACCGGTGCCAAATGACTGGATATTGTTCCTTGGTTAGTGTTGATATTGTAGCAGTTCTCACCTTCAATGGTTGCTTGAAGTCCACAGCTTACCTGTAAGTCATTCATGGGTTCTCCTATGAGTGGCTCTGTAGCCAAGCCAAAAGACAAGATAAGAGTAAGGAAGGCAAGCTACCAAGGAAAATAGAAAGCCTCTGCGATCTAGGGCTTTGTCTGAAGTGAGGCCTATGGAAGAAGGGCGGACATACGATGCTGGTGGTTTCTGAGATGGTTGGACATGTCCCAACCCCTAACCGGCTTTTTCCAAAGCCGTGATGATGGTTTCAAAACTGTCACATCCTCCACCCTTTGCCCTTAGCCTCACCAACCCACCCAGGGGTGCTGGCGCCATCCTGTTATTTTTTTAGGGCTCTTGAAGAGCCCGACCTGAAAAAAGAGAACAACTACACTTGTATAATGAGTATGCAACATGCCATTTACATGATGGACACCATGAAGGGACTTTGGCAGAGGATGAACACCATGAAGGGACTCTGGCAGATGGCACTAGAAACCTAAAAGGAAGTTTATAGGGCTCATTTGCACACTCTTATTTATATTCTTCCTCTATTTCCCCCATTCATATATACAGTGCACTAGAGACAGTAACCCCAAGACTTGGTTTGCAAGAAGAACCTAAACGGGGAAAAAACGGGGGGGGAGGGGATTTAAAAACATTGTAAGTTTACCTCAAACTTCAAATACCTGTAACAGTTTCCAATAATAATTTTTGTTAAACTTTTTATTTGTATGTTAAACTCTTTATTTGAAAGCAACTTCTCATTAAGGGGGGGGCTAGGGGTACTTAAAAAAAGAAGTTAACCTCAAATACAACTGATCATAACTTTTTTGTTTCTACTCCTATGAACATAATTTTGCTATCAAAAGATAGCCCACTTGTCATGCTTTCAAATGATATGCATAATCATATACTTTCTATTGGTCCTCCTTCAAGGTAACTCAAAGAAGCAAGCACCATTGAAGAAGATGCCGCCCACTCCCCACCCTTACTAGTATTTTGTATTGGCTTGTAATTGCTTCAGTGGCTAGAGCATGCATAGTGCTACAAATTGAATGGTTTAGAATCTTAAAAAAAAAAAATCCACTAGTTATGGCGAGTACAAATGTAAAATTTTACCTTAGATCATCATTAGATCATCAATAACTTCACAAAAGAGGCAATGAATTTTTTTTGAAACCATTCAATTTGTAGAGTAAAGACAGAGCTACATAATGGTATAAAATGTTAGACATAATTTTTTTATTCGAATGAGTTATTGTGGGCGGGAGGCAAGGAGTCAACATTTTTGACCAAAAAAAGTTATGGCAATGTAAACATTGAAGTTGGGGTTTTGCACTGACAGGGGAGACAGCTGCATTATCCCCCCCCCTTTTTAACTTGTGTTTACAACTTTAGAGCTCCGTAGATTCTGCAAACTTCATTGTATGGACTTGATATATAGCTCAAAAGATAGGTCTCTCTGTGTGCTCTCTTTTGATACTAAAATATGTTTCATAGGATAACTATAGGCAAGTTACTAGAGCCTAAAGAGGAGGGACCTCAAAAACCTGCATCCCAAAGTCCCCATCCAGAATAACTCCATATTGCTAAGTGCAAAAAAATTGAAATTGGTGCGAGTGGCTAGAGGAAGCCCGCCTCTATGCAAACACCTTTTTGATTAGGCGTTAAAAATTTATTATCTGGTCAAGCGTGTGGGTGGAAAATTGAAGGTGTTGCTTTTACAACGCCTTCAATTTTCTACCCGCGCGCTTGACCAGGTAATAAATTTTTAACGCCTAATCAAAAAGGTGATTGCATAGAGGCGGGCTTCCTCTAGCCACTCATACCATTTTTATTTTTTTGGCACTTAGCAATCTGGAGTTATCTTGGCAGAGGTTGAGGCATTCTAGCTTTTGAGGTCGCTCCGCTTTAGAGTCTAGTAACTTGCCTATAGTTATACCTATGAAACATATTTTAGTATCAAAAGAGAGCACACAGAGAGACCTATCTTTTGAGCTATATATCAAGTCCATACCATGAAGTTTACAGAATCTATGGAGCTCTAAAGTGGTAACCATAAGAAAAAAGGGGGGAAATGCCCTTGTCCCCACTGAATTCAGGTAGGCTTCTTGATCGCCTTCCTGGGGGGATGGTGTGTGCAAAAGCCACTGTAAGTCCAGAATAGAGCATCCAAATCTTCTGTAACTTGGAATCCACCTTTCCAGTATGTTGAAGCATAGTTGGGTGAGATAAAAAAATAGTAATAAATTAAAAAAATTAAATTTAAATCCAACCCCTAGCACCCCCTTAATTAAGCTCCTGCCTTGCCCGCGGAATAATTTTGATACGCACATTTTTGTAAACAAGGAACGCTTGCGCGCTAAACGAAAAAAGTTATTGTATAGAGCTGGGCTTTCCCTTGCCACATCAGTAATCTCAACTGATAAACACTTCACAGTTGGTTGGAAAACATGTTGCAAATTCAGGCATGCAGATTTTGAGGTCTTCTAATTTGGATGCATGTAACTTTGGCATGGTTATACCTATGAAAATCCTTTTACCACTAAAAGATAGCACACAGAGTGATATACCTTAAGATCTATATATTAACTTCATAGAATAAATAGTCAGAATCTATGGCGCTCAAAAGTCGCAACCACAAGTATTATCGGACACTTTTTTTGCTCTCACCCATGCGCACTTCAAGACATCTAAACCGCGCGAATTCATTTTGATGCATGCAGGGACCAGTCAAGTGGTTGGAGGGAGGTGCTCTAGTTGCTACTTGGTTTGTGGACTCTGCAGGATAACGTGTTTCAAGGTAAGCATGCCAGCCTCCAGATAGGATGATAATCCAGATGTTATATAACCGTGATTATTTATTCTTCGCAGGGATGTAGGCGTGGTTTTCCTTGCTGTTTTGCCAGGCCCCTTCCTCCAAGAGCTGAGCACTCAGTCATATGTGTGGGACTGACTGGAGCTGGTAAGTCCACGCTGCTATCCGTGCTTGCAGGAGAGCCTACTTCAAAGCCAGTGGAGCCTACCATGGGCTTTGCCATGAAGACTGTCCTGAGGGAGAAGGCTGTCTTTCACATCCTAGAACTAGGAGGGGCAGACTCCATACAGCCTTACTGGAGCAAGTATTATGCAGGACATGATGCGATAGTGAGTGTCATTGAAGTATGGGACTTTAGTAAAGAGAGAGCATGCACAAGTAATAATAATTTTGTTCAACACCAACCACACAACAAAGTGTGTGAAAAAATGGCATGGCAGTATATCTGTCTCCAATATTTTTGTAAAGGGGCAAGTACAGAAATGTGGTCAAAATTGATGCCCTCTTGTTTCTTTTCAAGTATTTTGTGTTATTAATTTTTCTGTTTCTGTTATATAGTCAACTTGTCAGTCAGCTATGGCGATTGTCAAAAGCAACTATAGTTGAGCATACGTCAAATCAAATCTCTGACTTCAGCTTGAGCAATGTCTCCTGGCATGCTTCTTTTTTTTATAAACACTCCCTTTCTCCTAACCTGTATTTCTTGTTATACATATGTAACAGCACACATCAATTGTTTTTCTGATTGTGATAGTAAAAACATTATCAACCCAGGCTGCTTGTGTACTTCTATATATCATAATTATATTATTCTTAGAAGATTGGCTTCTCAGTGAACAACCCAACCCGTTCATTCACTTCCTCACTGCGGAAAGATGCTGCTAAGATAAAGAGCGAAGGATTTGTTGAGATTTTACCCATTCTACACTTTTTGGTATTGAAGTTGTTAATGAATGAGTCATACACAGGGAGAAAGAAACCCGTTAGATGATAGAAAAAACTTTAGGTCTGCCCATTTAGTATATACCTAGCCATGGACTTGAGGCATACTGAAAACGCTTTTGGAGCAAGTTACTGCTGAAAGCACTTTATGCTCATAAGTGACTGTGAGAAAATGTTTGTTTTTTGTTGTTGTTGTTATTGTTTTAGATGTCTTCCATTTTGAAATGCATGTCAAATACTGTACATTTTTCTTTCATCATTTTTTGTTGTTATCAAATACTTTAGTCTTCACCAGGCCCTGATGTAGACCGAAGTATTCTTTGGCAAAAAAAAAAGGAGAGAAGAAATATTTATGGTATATATATATATCATAATTGAAGTCGGCTGAAAATTAACCTACAGACTAATATAGATGTGATCAGGAAGCATCTGGTGCTGCATTGTTTAGTTATGGCAGAGCTTACAACAAATCATAAAAGAGTTCAGCTTGTTGAGTAGTACACAGATATTCATCAGGAAGGTGAAACGATAGGTATTAGAGTGTTCTTAATTAGATTTTTTTAAATTACTGGACCCACACCATTACTCTAATTAGAATTCTACCTTCTTACTAATAGGCAATTTAGTCAACTTTATATATATGTGCCTGTGTTTCCATGTGTTATTAGAATAGTGCACTGTATTATTACATCCTCTTCAGATATTTGTTGTTGACAGTTCTTCTAATGGGTTGGGTGTGAAGGTTGCTATGGAGAAGTGTCTAAGAGACCCGGCTCTGTGTGACATGCCTCTCCTGTTGGTGTGCAATAAACAAGACTTGGCAGGCAGCAATCAGCCGGCACAGGTACGTCAAGATGGAGATATGAAATGCCATGCACATATAACAACCTCACTTGAGTCTAGATCTGTTGTGTATGGTGGTAAGCTCATAATTAGCTTGGGCAAAGGCCCTTCATGGTTTCAGTTTTAGGTAAAGGGTCATAGAGATGACCTGGCATGGGCATCATTTCAGATTGTAGACTGGGGTTCTGAATTCAAGAAACCAAGTTCACTCTCACAAGTGTAGCTTCTAGGAAGGTGCTTGTTTTTAGTTGTGATTCACTGCCCAGTGGCTGTTAAGCTTAGCCAACCAGGCAGATGGCCGTGTTTCATCTGACAAATGATCTTTATTTTGTAGTTGCAACTATCCAGAAATCTTTTTGGAACCAAGTAATTTTGCATGCATTGTTAGTTACCAGGACTACCATGCATGTGTAGTTGGTTACCATCTACTGTGCTTGCATAATTATTATGTTGTTATATACCTATATAGTCTCGAAAACCTTTCCTGCATCACTAGTGCATTGAAGGGTCTGGGGATGCTTGGATATGATTCAGTGTGTGTACAAGAAACATAGCTGATAACGGAGTCACATGCTCGAGGGATTTTTAATGAAGCCGTGGAAATGTAACTCGTGTGCCACACATTTGCACCAAGCCAAATTTGGGTGAGAGGGTGGGAGGTGGTTTACGAGAGAGGCTAGCTAGCCAGCTACAGCATGAGAGGTGCTGCCTCAGGCTGCTTGCATTCTGTTTTCCATCCTTTCAAGCTCAAGCAGCATGTGTGAAGGATGCCAGGCCTAGACGGTGGTACTGATAAAACTGGATAACTTTGAGTGCATTGGCTGTCAAAATTTCATGTTAAGAACTATAATCATGTCGAGTGTCCCAAGACCATTTTCTGCGTACTAGGTGATGCAATACATCCAGTGCTGTTAAAAGGAAAACAAGGCTAGCTTACGAGACCACTGGCTACCATGCAGTCTTAGAATTGCAATATGTAAACCAACACAACAGACATTATTTTTTTAAACATACATGTTTACTAGTTGGTGGATGAGCTTGACTTGGGTCACGTGTGTGAAGGGAGGAAGTACGAAGTGGTGGGGAGCAGTCTCCGCGATGCCACTGACCTGAGGGCGGCCCTGGACCGTCTAGCAGATTCCATAGACCTCCACCATGGACACGTTTCCACATCATCACTACTCCAGCTGAACCCATGAAAGCGTCTCTCGACAACACTTTACCTCCATCTAAACATGGACTTAAGATAAGAGGCATTAATATTTTTTTACCATAAGTTGATCAGCAAGAATATCACTTTAAACTTTAGTGTATAAACATGTCGCTGGTCTTGAAATATGTAATGTGTGCAATTTGAATTCCAAGCCAAATGTGTTTTCGCCATTTTCTCAGCAAGAGAATCACTTGTGTAATATGTGCTTTAAAACATGTATCTGATGCACAACATCAAGAGGCTCGTACATTATGCTTGAATCAACATATATAGAAATCGCTCTATGATATGAAGAAGATTTGAACTGTTATCTGTGTATTACATGAATACATAAAACAGCATTGCATGTACTGAAGTCAAGAATATTCAAGTGAGATAACAAGTTAGTTGTCTTCCTGTGTTTCATGTTGTACAATGGGAAGACATTTTCTACACGGTAGAGATCGTCCTTTTGATGGAACTTTGGTGCTTCTTCGGTGATACTTTCTTCGGTGATGCCTTCTTCAGCGAGCTGTTCGTTTTACTTAGCGCCTCATAGATGTCCAATGTTTCACCTTCCAATCAAGTAATATTTTATACATTAGCATTATGCACTTAACACAACGTATGCAGCAAGTCACCACTAGTTACATCATGTTACCACTAGCTAGGAGATGTTACAACAGCTAAGATGTGTTGCATGTTGCCACCATGTAGGATGTGTTATACATATCACCACTAGTTAGGATTCATTACACCATGTCATCTTTAGCTGATACGTGTTACACCACATGTATTACATGTTGCTACTAGCTGCATTACACCAAGTCACCATAGCTGGGACGTGTTATACCATATGTATTACATATCACTACTAGCTAGGATTGTTACACCAAGTCACCTAAGATTAAAAAAAAAATTAATTTAAATTATTTATTATAATTATAATTATTATTATTTACACGCCATTAGGGCAATGCCAACTAGCACTTACTAATACTAAGGCACCACAAGTGAAAGAAGTGAAACAACTAAACAGGGTGTTACGTCGCCATTAGTCAGGATGTGTTACCTACCATTTCTCCAAAGTTCTATTTTACATGTGGATTATTATTCTTTCCCCCAGAATCAAGTTCCAAGTGCTACATGCACATCATCACCACTTTCCCAATATAACCCTATCTTGTCATCATTGCCCTCCAGCCCTTCAAATCTTGGAGCCCCCCCAATAGCAGCTCCCACACAGTAGTATCTCCACCTGGCTTTATGCACTAAACTTCACTTTAGCCACAAACATTTTTCGTGTAAGGAGATATTAGTCTAATAAAGAAGTGTTCAGAATGAATGGATTGCAATGAACTGTTAGAGCGGGTCACCCCAAACAACGTCGAGAGGTCTATCATCCCTTACCTAATGGTATTCCATGGCCTTTGTGGAGGCCAAGAGGGTTGGATGGCGTGACACAGTCAATCTTCGGCTCCTTGCGGAGTACTTTGTCTACGTCCACGGCACTGAAGAAAGCCACAGACTGCAACACAATCAGAAAAGAGATTTTATATTAAGCTACTGAGAACATCTCCTAAATGAGTGCAATGCATTGAGTTGCATGTGCAGTCAGCAAGACTACGACGAATTGATGAGGTAGATGAAGGGAGGGTGTCCACAACCCAACGACACCGTCTCCTACTGGTGTGCGGGATAGAGAATATTGTGTGGTGCTCATGTCCTTCGGTCACAGTATAAATAGAGACCAACAGCCTTTTTATTATTATTGTGTGTGCATTTTTTTACTGAAAAGATAATCAGCAGTACTCATCAATTAATAACAAGCAGTAAACATTAACCAACAAACAACAACAACAATCTACAGCAAAGTCTCCAACAGCTGCCACAATATTATATTATTTTTTGTCCAGATACTAAAAGATGAACTCTTGCCTTTATTCCTCCTTTCCCTCCTTTCCCTTTGCCAGAATTTAAAAATCATCACGGGAAGAAAATAATAAATATAATATATATAAATTTATACATAAAAAAATAAAATAATAATAATATTGCACAGGGCGATGTCCTTCCTCATGTTTGGAACCCTCTGGGCTCAGCAGAAAGAGATCTGACAGTGTGATGATGATTCCATGGAAGAATGGCCATCTGCTAGTGTGGGATGCAACCTGCCCTGACACCCTCCTATGGGTCTCTCTCAACTAGCGGTGTTGGAGAAGTAGCTGCGCAGGCAGAGGTGAGGAAGGAGGAAAAACAGACTCAAGCCACATTCACTCCAGTGACCATAGAGACTTCTGGGCTTGTTGACCCCAGGGCACTGGATTTCGGAAATCTGGCCTTGTGTGAGACTTGTGACGGGAGAGGAAGAACGACCTCCCCCCTTCCCAAGAAACTTCTGCTGCATATCAGCATCAGTGTGCGTGCAGCAAACACGTCCACCCTGCTCTAGTAAGCTCACCAGCACCAGTGTGCGTGCAGTGAACACGTCCACCCTTCTCTAGCAAGCTCACCAGCACCAGTGTGCGTGCAGTGAACACATCCACTCTTCTCTAGCAAGCTCACCAGCACCAGTGTTCATGCAGTAAACACACCCACTCTTCTCTAGCAAGTTATGTCATCCATAGAGGTCAGATGAGATTCCATGCCATGAATGTTCTTTACGGATCAAGACACACTTGTGATTAATTGCAGAAAAAATGTAATGACTTGTGATTGCTCTCAAGAGCTTCAACTCTTCCACTAATGGAGCAAACGTTTCTTCCAATGTCCTGGGTAGCAAAGTACTGATTAGATTGTGTGTTCTACCTATCTCACGATCCTTCACGCTGCATGCACTATTGGAGGATGTGCTGCACATTGCTAGCCTGTAGAATAGGAAGGAGAGTAACACACCAGCAGGTGTTATTGGAGGATGTGCTGCACATTGCTAGCCTGTAGAATATGAAGGAGAGTAACACACCAGCAGGTGTTATTGGAGGATGTGCTGTGCATTGCTAGCCTGTAGAATAGGAAGGAGAGTAACACACCAGCAGGTGTTATTGGAGGATGTGCTGCACATTGCTAGCCTGTAGAATATGAAGGAGAGTAACACACCAGCAGGTGTTATTGGAGGATGTGCTGTGCATTGCTAGCCTGTAGAATAGGAAGGAGAGTAACACACCAGCAGGTGTTATTGGAGGATGTGCTGTGCATTGCTAGCCTGTAGAATAGGAAGGAGAGTAACACACCAGCAGGTGTTATTGGAGGATGTGCTGCACATTGCTAGCCTGTAGAATAGGAAGGAGAGTAACACACCATCAGGTGTTATTGGAGGATGTGCTGCACATTGCTAGCCTGTAGAATATGAAGGAGAGTAACACACCAGCATGGTCTTGACCGGGTTGATATTGTTTGTGCGACTGTTCGTCATCTCCTAGAGTTTCCTCTTCCTGCCAGGCCAAGCTTGGTCCCTCGTGAAGGCATCGGCATCACCTTCTCCGCATCTCCATCGTGTCTTCGGGCCACCTCACTAGATAATTGCTGCTGCAGTGGCTGCCTCCTGCCTGGAACTCGCAGTGGATCATTGTCTTCCCAGGAATGCAACAGTTTTTCTTCTCCTCTGATGGATGTCCCTCAGCCATTTTGCTCACAGAGTCATACGATTGTTCGTGTTTCACAAGAGGCTGAGCCGACTTACATGCATGAGCATGCACATTGCAACACAATTATAAGTGCGAGGGATCTAATTGAGGCATGCACACTTACACTAGTCAACAGTGCGCGGTCTAATCGAGGACACAGAGTTATTGAGCGCTCGGTCTCGTCAACAAAAAAATGGTGCGCTTGATATTTTTTTGTTGTTTGGAGAGAATGCAACCTTTACTATTCCGAGAGTCTGACGGTGTATGTTAGTTAGCATACACACAATTCTAATGCAATTAATGCATTAATATAAACGTGACTCTAAAAGTGTTAGTAAAAAAACATGATTCTAATGCAAGAAATGTATTAGTAAAAAACATGCTTCTAACAAGAAATGTGTTAATATAAACAAACACAATTCTAACACAACACAGTCGGTGTAAACATGACTCTAACACAATTAATAGTTAGTGTAATAAGCATAGCTAAACAGGAGAGAGTAAATAGCTGCTGTGTATTCCGTACCTGCGGGAGATCGTGCATGCCCATCTGGTATGCGAACAGAGCACGTGTGAAGAGGTTGGAGAAATGCAGCGCTAGGGAGGCGCGGTACCTGTCCTCACTCTTTACCAGATAACGCACCTAGCACATCACATGAGCATCACATGAACATCACATATTACTCACAGGCTACAATGCCACTATAAGAGACGGGCCACATGTGACGGCCATCCATGACATCACATGACCCAAACTGTAAGTCACATGACCTATTATAAGTAATAATTGAACTATTACATAAATGTCACACGATCATACACCAAATCACAGGACTATTTAAAGGATGAGGAAAACGTGGACTTACTTCATCATGAATGCTTATACAAAACCGGCCATCAATTTCGTACTTCTCAAACAGCCAGCGTGTGCATACCAGCATGAGATGCAGGTAGTCCACTGCAGAAGACTGCACCACCCAGTTCACTCTGCTCGTCATGAACTAGAGCAAACAGAACAGAGGAGACTTGAAAATTCACAACATTTAAATAATAATTCTACAGTATCTCTCTTCTATGAACTCCCAATATTTCCTCTCTCTTTTCACAGCCTCCCACTTCAATCTTCCTTTCCCTCTTCACATACCTCCCTCCTCTCACGCATTCTCCCTCCTTTCCTCTCGGAGCTTCACAGCCTCCCACTTCTCCCTCCTCTCACAGCCTCCAACTTCTCTCTCCTCCAACTTCTCCTTCCTCTCACAACTTCTCTCTTCACAGTTTCTCACTTCTCCTCCCACCTCATCAAAGACATTCTTCCTCCCTCCACCCCTCATCTCTCCGACATGAATAGCTCTTTCATTCCTCTCTTAGTGGCCCCTAAAAACAAAACTCCTTTTCATTCCCTTCATGACCTCTCCTCACATTTCCACCACCATCCTCCCCCCCACACCATGTCATGATTCTCCCACCGTGCCACCCCCCTTCCCTTCCACACCACAACCTCCCTTCTCACACTACATCCCACCCCTGCCCTTATCAGCTCCATTCCCGCACATTCTTCCCAATCCGTTCTGTTTCCAGTGCCTGTGTGATACAGCAGCCCAGCACAGGCGTCCTTGGCACGGGAGATCTGACTATGCTCTCCAGCTCATTAAACAGATGGGATTCTGTCCCTCCCTCCCACACTCTCGCATTAACCAACTTCATGGCCCTAAAAAGGGGGAGGAAAAAGAAGCATCACCACGGCAACTCATCTTGTATAAACTACATAAACTGTGAGCAGATTTTAACTCCTGATGACTGACAGAAATGTGTGCCAGTTATGGAGGCACATATATTGTGTAATAAAGAGTGTTGTTGCTAGGGGGCAAACTTTGGTACCTTAGCGGGCCCTTCAAGCTGAGATTTATAGGGAGAACTTTCGAGGGAATTCTTCCCAGCCCCTCCCACCCCAACTGATATTGTTAGTATTTATTCATGAATCGAGTTTTGTGATGTAGCCCCCCCCCCCCCCCCCCCCCCCCCCACAGAACAACACTGTCACAATATCTGTGTTCCATTCATCAAGAGTTACACTCCACACATATCACACATGCATGTGTACACAGACAAACACCCGCCTCCCCCCACCCCATCCCAGATGTGTGCATACATACAGACACACACCACCCAGGCCCTCACCCTGGCAGGTAACTGTAAGCATCCCTACCTGAAGTAACCCAGTGATGAGCATATCAGCTTCCAATCGTCCGGGGAGATATTGCCCTTGTCCAAAGGTATGTCCAAACTGTGAGCCAGCCGCTGACCTTCCGAGTTCAAGTTGAACCTGGAGTACAGTTCACAAGAAACATGGAGCTCACGACAGAGGAGCTCACCCATCGCCAAGGACAAGAAGTAAGTTAGAGAAGAGAACCATGCCAATTATACTTGTGGGCCACCAGTCAATACTGGCTGTGTAAGGAGCTACCCCACAGATGTCCAGTAAAGGGATTCATACAGAAGCGGCAGCCCACCCCCCCAAAGAAATTTCAAGTTGCACTATTAAAACGTGGCTTGATTACAAAGCTATTCTACGATGATTTTGCTGTTTCTATGTGATTGAAGTCAACTGTTGAGAGCCGAGGTGCTTCAATAGCAACACACATTAGTCTGCCAAGGTTAATGCCACTAAGTCTAGACCGAAGACGGTTTTTATGAGCTTCATTTGCTTCATTTGACTGATGGAATGCTCAGTGGCAGCCGTTCCAACTGGTAGAGCAAGCAGAAGTTTATGAAGATTTCTTCAGCATATGCACCTGAGGACTCCAGCTCCACTTCCAACTGGTAGAGCAAGCAAAATGTTGGGAAGTTTGAAGATTTCTTCCGTATATGCACGTGAGGACTCCAGCTCCACTGCGCACAAAAAGTCCTCCCTCCAATAAAAAAATCCTGGACAGAACAGTACTACAGGAAGTGGAATCGTAAGGTAATAATCTCCAACAATGAGTATAATAACCATAGACAACCCAATGAGTATACTAACCGTTGACCCAATAAGTATACTAACCATTGACCCAATGAGTATACTAACCGTTGACCCAATGAGTATACTAACCATTGACCCAATGAGTATACTAACCGTTGACCCAATGAGTATACTAACCGTTGACCCAATGAGTATACTAACCGTTGACCCAATGAGTATACTAACCGTTGACCCAATGAGTATACTAACCATTGACCCAATGAGTATACTAACCATTGACCCAATGAGTATACTAAATACTAACCATTGACCCAATGAGTATACTAACCGTTGACCCAATGAGTATACTAACCGTTGACCCAATGAGTATACTAACCATTGACCCAATGAGTATACTAACCGTTGACCCAATGAGTATACTAACCGTTGACCCAATGAGTATAATAACCATAGACAACCCAATGAGTATACTAACTGTTGACCCAATGAGTATACTAACCGTTGACCCAATGAGTATACTAACCGTTGACCCAATGAGTATACTAACCATTGACCCAATGAGTATACTAACCGTTGACCCAATGAGTATACTAACCGTTGACCCAATGAGTATACTAACCGTTGACCCAATGAGTATACTAACCATTGACCGAATGAGTATACTAACCATTGACCGAATGAGTATACTAACCATTGACCCAATGAGTATACTAACCGTTGACCCAATGAGTATACTAACAGTTGACCCAATGAGTATACTAACCGTTGACCCAATGAGTATACTAACCATTGACCCAATGAGTATACTAACCGTTGACCCAATGAGTATACTAACCATTGACCCAATGAGTATACTAACCGTTGACCCAATGAGTATACTAACCGTTGACCCAATGAGTATACTAACCGTTGACCCAATGAGTATACTAACCGTTGACCCAATGAGTATACTAACAGTTGACCCAATGAGTATACTAACCGTTGACCCAATGAGTATACTAACCGTTGACCCAATGAGTATACTAACCATTGACCGAATGAGTATACTAACCGTTGACCCAATGAGTATACTAACCGTTGACCCAATGAGTATACTAACCGTTGACCCAATGAGTATACTAACCGTTGACCCAATGAGTATACTAACCGTTGACCCAATGAGTATACTAACCGTTGACCCAATGAGTATACTAACCGTTGACCCAATGAGTATACTAACCGTTGACCCAATGAGTATACTAACCGTTGACCCAATGAGTATACTAACCGTTGACCCAATGAGTATACTAACCGTTGACCCAATGAGTATACTAACCGTTGACCCAATGAGTATACTAACCGTTGACCCAATGAGTATACTAACCGTTGACCCAATGAGTATACTAACCGTTGACCCAATGAGTATACTAACCGTTGACCCAATGAGTATACTAACCGTTGACCCAATGAGTATACCAACCATTGACCCAATGAGTATACCAACCATTGACCCAATGAGTATACTAACCGTTGACCCAATGAGTATACTAACCGTTGACCCAATGAGTATACTAACCGTTGACCCAATGAGTATACTAACCATTGACCCAATGAGTATACTAACCATTGACCCAATGAGTATACTAACCATTGACCCAATGAGTATACTAACCATTGACCCAATGAGTATACTAACCATTGACCCAATGAGTATACTAACCATTGACCCAATGAGTATACTAACCAAGTTTGTAGTTTGCCTATTGCTTTGAGGTGGGCCACCACATGGAGCATGTTGGTGGGAGTGGAGTGCAGCTTTCTGTTGGCGTAGAGATGGGAAGCTTATGGTGATCAAGCAGCAGCTGCAAATAAACAATTTTACAGCAAGTCCAGGGAGGAGCCAAGTAGGAGCCCCAGAGATCCCGTGATACAATTAGCAAGGTCAGACAGAGGTCACCAATTATTAGCAACTCCATTTTTCAAGTTTCAACCAAGTATATGAACAGAGTGGTGTGGTAGCTCCTACAGGCTCCTACAGGCATAGTTGTTCCTCTGGTAAGGTTCTTGCTTCTCTGTTGGTTCTAGCCATCACATGACTTGCTTGCCGATTTTCAAGCTGATATCAGAGAGAGCCAAGTCTTGTAGTGAGTGATTATCAACTTCTCTTCATGTGTCCAGATTTCTCCCATGGTGGGCACCAAATAGACACGTAGATGAGATGTCTAGGGGTACGGCACTTTCCAGGCTCTGCAACAGTTCGATCATCTGCCATCTTTCTAGCGCTATAGCCTGACCCATACGTGCACCAATCCGTGCATCATAATTACATAAGTGCATGCATACGGACAGCTAGGGCATTAGACACTGCTGCCAGCTGTTATAACTAACTTCAACGGTTCTTCATGAATATAATTATCTACGGTAGTGAAATAGGGAAACATTTGGCAATGCTTTTGCCGTATCGAAGTCTCTATGAGCATGCCAGCACATTGCTATGAATATTGTTTGCATGGGTCGAGAAGACAGGTGGGCAGTGTCAGTCCCAAGTCTGCCCATGTTGACCACAACCAGTCAAATGACCCTTTACCATCAAATCATACCTCTGTACATGATTATAAATGGTAAAGGGTCACCTAGCTGGTTGGGGTCAACTTGGGTACAGTCTTGTTTGTTTCCTCTCTTGTCAACTTTGTTTTCAAATAAAACATCAAATAATTGCTCTTGTTTGATTTATTGTTTCTGGTCTAGTGATGGAAGACAAGATGGAGGAAGTGAGAACTTCGAGGTCTCCAGGGATTTTCATAACTTTGTTTATTGCTGTTGTACACTACACACATCAGTACATGTCATGTCTTGTTGCTAATGTTGACTGCACCCATGTTGGGTCAGCTACAGCCTCCTCCAAGGACTTGGTAACAGATGCACAGGAGAACTCATCTCTTGTTGCTATTGTTGACTGCACCCATGTAGGATCAGCTACAGCCTCCTCCAAGGACTCGGCAACAGTTGATCGAGATAAGTGAACAAAAGCTACACATTGGTACGTATTACAGCAAAGAAATCCACCCAGGAGTGCTAGCTTTCTAAAAAGGGAAGGGATTCCGAGTGGCTCCCAGCAACCATAAGTGCCTGTGTTGCTTTTGTCAGCAGATGGACTCACAGAAACAGAAGTGAAGCTCTGGAAGAGACCGTGCATGATGTAGTTGAGATCATCAGCCATTTTGGCGGCTCACTCAACCATACCTTGAGGCATGTTTTCAAGAACTATGATCTTAACCTTTTACCCCATTCCATAGAACAGCATGTGAGTTCACTTGATTGCATCATCAATGCTAAGCCTTTGCCATGCCTCTTACCCGCATTGGAGTACTCGTTGCAAGGCACTGGAACATTACGAGTCTTCTGGAAGTCAAGCCCTTTAAAAAAAAAAAAGAAGAAAAAGAAGAAGAAAAGGAAAAAAAGAAAAAGAATTTTTTTTTGCTCCATGTGAGCTCCACAAATGCATGATGTTTACTAACTAAACAGCTGATGCTGCAGTTCATCAAAATTATTCTAGTGCTTTGATGTGGTAACATGCTCGACGCTGAGATCCTATTCCATGTTTCGTATTGTCCAATCGTATCATAACGCTACTGGTTCACAATATGATGACACGATACAATGGCCGAGTGTCCAAAGTGAACCGCTCCTATGTATGCGCTAGTGAAAACACTCGTTGTACAGTACAGTTTCCTCTAACCACACTTGCATTTCCAGCTGATTAACACTTTCCAATAAGGAGCCATACTTGCAGTAAATTAAACTCTGGCACTCGGATCTTGAACCTTCGCAGCACATCACTCTGGCATGGTTATACCTATGCAAACATTTAGAGTTGCAAGGAGAGCACTCAGAGAGATCTACCTTTTGAGCTGTACATCAAGATCATAGTGTGAAGTGTGGAGAAGGGGAGCTCCAAAGTCGTAACCAAGAATTTTTTCTTTTTATTCCCCTCAGCGAAGGATTCAAGGCACGCTGGTGGCCTTTTGGGAGCAAACAGTGGCCGAACCTACCATTCATGGCAGCCAAAAAGATGCTGATGGAAGGTTTAGCTGAGGTGTGAGCTCCGGTTCTTCCATACTCCAAAAAGTGGATCAATCCATTCGTTGATATTAAACACACCACTGGCGAGGTGAAGGGAGCACCGACATGCATGGCTGTAAGTCCCCAGGTAGCCCCACTGCCGAGGTGAAGGGAGCACTGACACGCATGGCTGCACGTCCCCAGGTAGCCTCACTGCCGACCCCAGGTAGCCTCACTGCTGAGGTGACGAGGTGAAGGGAGCACCGACATGCATGGCTGCACGTCCCCAGGTAGCCCCACTGCCGAGGTGAAGGGAGCGCTGACATGCATGGCTGCACGTCCCCAGGTAGCCTCACTGCCGAGGTGAAGGGAGCGCTGACATGCATGGCTGCACGTCCCCAGGTAGCCTCACTGCCGAGGTGAAGGGAGCACTGACATGCATGGCTGCACGTCCCCAGGTAGCCTCACTGCCGAGGTGAAGGGAGCGCTGACATGCATGGCTGCACGTCCCCAGGTAGCCTCACTGCCGAGGTGAAGGGAGCGCTGACATGCATGGCTGCAAGTCCCCAGGTAGCCTCACTGCCGAGGTGAAGGGAGCGCTGACATGCATGGCTGCATGTCCCCAGGTAGTTATGTTCTCCTGTAAAAATACAAGCAGGTCAGCCATCCACTCAAAAAGAAACGGTCATCCATCCATCACACTCAACTTCAAAATGGTGCAAATCTTTTCAGTAAAAGTATTATTCATAAATCATAATATATATATATTCCGACCATTAAATATTCAATCCTGTCATCCTCTGCTCGCTACTCTCATCACCTCTCTTATCCAACACTGTTTCGTCTGGTAAGCCTAATTCCATTTTTTTAAATTTTATTTTATTTTAAAGATGCCTGAATGAGAGTCTTGGCCTCTTGATCGAGTGCTTCAACTTGCCAAGCAAAGCTTTACGTTCACTTCTAGTAAAAATTCCAAGCCCACCTTCAACGCCTCCTGCACTTGGGTACATATTATTTGGCAAGGGTTAAATTGACCCTTCTACGGAAATTCTCCAAAAGCAAAAAACAACAAAACAACAAAAAAACAAAACCAAAAAAAACGACTCAATAATCATAAAGCTATGTTTTGGCTACAGCTATAGCCTTCATCAGGAGAATGAAGGAGAGATACTGTAGCCTTCATCAGGAATGAAGGAGAGATACTGTAGCCTTCATCAGGAATGAAGGAGAGATACTGTAGCCTTCATCAGGAATGAAGGAGAGATGCTCTAGCTTTCATCAGGAATGAAGGAGAGATACTGTAGCCTTCATCAGGAATGAAGGAGAGATGCTCTAGCTTTCATCAGGAATGAAGGAGAGATACTGTAGCCTTCATCAGGAAGATACATCAGGCTGAGGGGGTAAATGTCGAGATACATCAGGCTGAGGGGGTAAATGTCGAGATACATCAGGCTGAGGGGGTAAATGTCGAGATACATCAGGCTGAGGGGGTAAATGTCGAGATACATCAGGCTGAGGGGGTAAATGTTGAGATACATCAGGCTGAGGGGGTGAATGAATGAAGGATAGATGCTCTGGCTTTCATCAGGAATGAAATATAAATGTTCTAGCCTTCATCAGGAATGAAGGATAAATGTTCTAGCCTTCATCAGGAATGAAGGATAGATGTTCTAGCTTAATCAGGAATGAAAGAGAGATGCTGTAGCCTTCATCAAGAATGAAGGATAGATGTTCTAGCCTTCATCAGGAATGAAGGATAGATGCTCTAGCTTTCATCAGGAATGAAGGTTAGATGTTCTAGCCTTCATCAGGCAAGATGCTGTAGCTTTCATCAAGAATGAAGGATGTTCTAGCCTTCATCAGGAATGAAGGATAGATGCTCTAGCCTTCATCAGGCAAGATGCTGTAGCTTTCATCAAGAATGAAGGATGTTCTAGCCTTCATCAGGAATGAAGGTAAGATGCTCTAACCTTCATCAGGAATGCAGGCTGCAGCATCTAGCCGAAACATTGAGTGAGTACATTTAAGTTGAGTATTGAGTTATATATCTGTACTATGTCAACTGAGAGTGCGTGGAGAAGAAATCTCTTGCAAATTAACCACTTCTACTGTTCATGTATTATTATGCAGAGTGGGAGAAGTCTGCCAACTCACACTCTCCTGCCTTTGGTGGCGTTCATGATAATGTCCCCCTTGGTCTCCAAGTCGGCGGCCATGATGGAGGGGTCGAACTTCTTCAGCAGGAGCTCAATGAAGGGCTTTCCTGCACCGTAGATGCGTCCGTAGTTTAAGATTTTGGCATCATCCCGACTGATGCCGATGGTTCTAGCTGTGTTGCTATGGACGTCAGTTGCATCCGCTTTATTCCCCTGCACCAACATCCATCCGATGCCGGTGCTCCCTGCCACAGAAGGAAGACATACGAGATATGACACTCACTGACTATCACTGCCACAGAAGGAAGACATATGAGACATGACACCCGCTGACTATCACTGCCACAGAAGGAAGACATATGAGACATGACACTCGCTGACTATCACTGCCACAGAAGGTAGACATATGAGACATGACACCCGCTGACTATCACTGCCACAGAAGGAAGACATGACACCCGCTGACTATCACTGCCACAGAAGGAAGACATATTAGACATGACACTCGCTGACTATCACTGCCACAGAAGAAGACATGAGACATGACACCCGCTGACTATCACTGCCACAGAAGGAAGACATATGAGACATGACACTCGCTGACTATCACTGCCACAGAAGGAAGACATATGAGACATGATACCCTCTGACTATCACTGCCACAGAAGGAAGACATATGAAACATGACACCCGCTGACTATCACTGCCACAGAAGGAAGACATGGGACATGACACCCGCTGACTATCACTGCCACAGAAGAAGACATATGAGACTTGACACCCGCTGACTATCACTGCCACAGAAGGAAGACATATGAGACATGATACCCTCTGACTATCACTGCCACAGAAGGAAGACATATGAAACATGACACCCGCTGACTATCACTGCCACAGAAGGAAGACATATGAAACATGACACCCGCTGACTATCACTGCCACAGAAGAAGACATATGAGACATGACACCCGCTGACTATCACTGCCACAGAAGGAAGACATATGAGACATGACACCCTCTGACTATCACTGCCACAGAAGGAAGACATACGAGACATGGCACCCGCTGACTATCACTGCCACAGAAGGAAGACATACGAGACATGGCACCCGCTGACTATCACTGTCACAGAAGGAAGACATACGAGACATGGCACCCGCTGACTATCACTGTCGCAGAAGGAAGACATATTAGACATGACACTCGCTGACTATCACTACCACAGAAGAAGACATATGAGACATGCCACCCGCTGACTATCACTGCCACAGAAGGAAGACATATGAGACATGACACTCGCTGACCATCACTGCCACAGAAGAAGACATATGAGACATGACACCCGCTGACTATCACTGCCACAGAAGGAAGACATATGAGACATGACACCCGCTGACTATCACTGCCACAGAAGGAAGACATACGAGACATGGCACCCGCCGACTATCACTGCCACAGAAGGAAGACATATGAGACATGACACTCGCTGACTATCACTGCCACAGAAGGAAGACATATGAAACATGACACCCGCTGACTATCACTGCCACAGAAGGAAGACATATGAAACATGACACCTGCTGACTATCACTGCCACAGAAGGAAGACATATGAAACATGACACCCGCTGACTATCACTGCCACAGAAGGAAGACATATGAAACATGACACCTGCTGACTATCACTGCCACAGAAGGAAGACATATGAGACATGACACCCGCTGACTATCACTGCCACAGAAGGAAGACATATGAGACATGACACCCTCTGACTATCACTGCCACAGAAGGAAGACATATGAGACATGACACCCGCCGACTATCACTGCCACAGAAGGAAGACATGAGACATGACACCCGCTGACTATCACTGCCACAGAAGGAAGACATATGAGACATGACACTCGCTGACTATCACTACCACAGAAGAAGACATATGAGACATGACACCCGCCGACTATCACTGCCACAGAAGGAAGACATATGAAACATGACACCCGCTGACTATCACTGCCACAGAAGGAAGACATATGAAACATGACACCTGCTGACTATCACTGCCACAGAAGGAAGACATATGAGACATGACACCCGCTGACTATCACTGCCACAGAAGGAAGACATATGAGACATGACACCCTCTGACTATCACTGCCACAGAAGGAAGACATATGAGACATGACAATCACTGCCACAGAAGGAAGACATATGAGACATGACACCCGCTGACTATCACTGCCACAGAAGGAAGACATATGAGACATGACACCCGCTGACTATCACTGCCACAGAGTATATGAGACATGACACCCTCTGACTATCACTGCCACAGAAGGAAGACATATGAGACATGACACCCGCTAGTATTGTCTGTCATTCATCTATCATTACCATGGATCCTGGTAAAACGCATGTCGCCAAGGATGGCAGCGATCCAGAGTTCCTGGCTATCCACGTCGGCCCCCACTATGTGATAGCCCGGTGGAGCACGCACCATAGTCTTCAACTCGGAACCCACGCGACCTACCTGAGGTTGGAGATGGGGAGAGGAGGCTTAAAGATGGAAAGGAGTAGATGCCCAGTAATGAAATTGAAACACAATGAGCATTCTAACAGAGCTATAGGAGGTGATGATGGAGGGTTCGGTGAGAGTGAAGACAATGGAATACAATATCTGAAGTCATACAAGTTTTGCTAGGCCCACATATACCCTGGCTAAAAAAAAGAAGAAAAAAAAGAAAAAAAGGTGCACCACAGTTAACGTATAATCGCATATGATGATGCGTGCAACAGCCAGCCTCCAGTACTCCAGCCATGGACAATCCTGGGGAGAGCTAGGGATGTTTAAGGATTCCCTGGGCTTGTCCCACGCATCGCTGATCACACATGTGACCTCTAGCATCACAGCCGCAAAGAGCCGTTGAACTCACTTTAGCGTTGCTAGCAGTGAGCCACGTGGCCTCCACTGCTCTGCGTGTGACAGTTCCAGCTGGTTGGATCAGCGGAAGGACAGCAAACTGGGGGTCTGAGCGCTCCTCAGCGGGAGGGGACGGGTCGTCCACACTCACCACAAATTGATTGCTGGAAGGGAAAAGTATCGAATTTTAAACGACAACAAAAACCACAATACACAATACAAATAAAAATCATTAAAATGGAAAATGGAATTTGATACTTTCACTCGCAAGATGCAGGGACATCGCGAAGAACATCGCAAGGAACATTGCGAGGAACATCGTGTTACAGTCAGCATGTAACAGCACATATGCACCCACACACAATCCCCCCCTCTCCTTTGTGTTGCATTACTGAAGAGCTGGCGTGTTTCAAGGGAATAAAACTTTTGTGGACGTGTCCTCGGTTGCCATTCATCCCCTAGCTTCAACCTATAGCCATTGATGGCAAGAGACCTCCACCGCTCCCATTCAGCCACAGATCAAGATTGTTTTATAGGAGGCACACACACCACAAATTTTTCTCTACATACCCACACTTTACCTACTTCATCACATTTTAGCGCCTGATGAACACACTTGTTTTCTAAAGCAGGGCCTCCTCTAGCCACAGGTAACAAATTTCAACTGACTACACTTTCCAATCAAGAACCACAACAATTGCCAGTTCAGACACTCATATGATTTTGAGATAACCCCACTTCGGCTGCATGTAACTTTAGCATAGTTATACTTATGTAACTGCATTTTGTTGTTGTTTTTTAATCAAAAGAGAGCACACAGAGAGAGCTATCATCTGAACTATATATCTATACAGTGAAGTGTGCAGCATCTATGCTCCAAAGTCGTAACCTCAAGGTTTTGTTAGTGTTTGTATTTTGTAATTTTTAGACCCCTTCACGTGAACGTAAGTCCACCTTTAAAACATCTCTTGGCCTCAATCTGTAGTGTTTGTACAGCTCTATCAATCACAGTTGTTATAGCCAATCAAGACTTGATGCCTGAAAGTAGCGATGTAAAAAGAGCTGAGGGGATTTCTCTTCACATTCCAACATGAAGTTCCAAAAGATAAAACATGTATGGCAAAACAGAAATACACCATAGCATGAATGTGTGCAAAGATATGGTACTTTAAATACAGTAAACCTCAATCTTTAAGCTCATGTCCCCCCTTTAAGTTACCATCTCCGCCGTAATAAAAAAAATAAAAAAAATAAAAGAATAATAAAAAAATAAAAAAATAAAAACAACAACAAATAATAATAATAAAACAAATAATAATAATAATAATAATAATAATAATAATAATAATATATACATATTTGTAATAATAGTAAATTTTCATATAACAGTAATAATTAGTGTTGTTTTTATTATTTATTATTATTACCATCGAGCAAAGCGAGACACTGCATGATCACGAAATAGGGGGTTGTACAATAAATGGCCTCCGTATACGCATGTAGGACCAGGCAACGATGGGGGGAGCCAAGTATGAATGGCCTCCGTATACGCATGTAGGACCAGGCAATGATGGGGGGAGCCAAGTATGAATGGCCTCCGTATACGCATGTAGGACCAGGCAACGATGGAGCAAGTAAAACAAAAATAGAATGAAAATGGGAGCAAGAAATGAGCGAGGAATAGCAAAGTCTGCTGTAGAGACCAAGGAACCCAAGGAGAGTTGGACTAACTAAAAGAGGATAGAGCGAGCAAGAGCAAAGTCTGCTGTAGAGACCAAGGAACCCAAGGAGAGTTGGACTAACTAAAAGAGGATAGAACGAGGAGGGAAGCAAAGTCTGCTGTAGAGATGGAGGAACAGAGGAGAGCAACTCTATACGGCAAGACAACCTGAGAGGAACAGAGGAGAGCAACTCTAGGGCAGGAAAAAACTGAGAGGAACAGAGGAGAGCAACTTTAGGGCAAGGACAACATGAGAGGAACAGAGGAGAGCAACTTTAGGGCAAGAACAACATGAGAGGAACAGAGGAGAGCAACTCTAGGGCAAGGACAACATGAGAGCGTTGCTCTACCCAACTCTCACAAAACAAACATGGCTTCCACCTATACAATGCCACTTGCCTTTGCTCGACACCTGCTTGAACATTGCCTAATTAGTGCTGCAGTTGTTGATATTATTATTATTATTAGAGTTATTATTATATTATTATTACTCATCATCATTAGTGTAGATTGCTGCTGCACTACTACTACTACTACTATTTAAAAAGAAAGTCATTCTTTTGGCCTGCACGTCTGAGGAACTTACAGTACTCGCTTGCGTGAGCTTCTCCAGAATGAAATGCTGGAGTTGAGCTTGAGGATACGCTGGCCCAGATGGCCTGCTGCAGATGTCAGGGTCCCATCTTCCATCTTATGCAGGAAGTCCTTCGACAGAGGAGAGCCAACATTGCACTGAGAACCATACTACAGCAGGAAATAAAAAATAAAATGACAACAAATATGCAGAACAAAAAAAATGTTTGGACAGCATCACATGCTTGGCTCGATCAGATCTGCTTAGAATTATTAGATCCTCTTAGATTCAATTTGATTAGATCTGGTTAGATCTGTCTTGATTAAATCTAAGCAGATTTAGACCTGATTAGAATTAGACTTGATTAGATCTGCTTAGATTAGACTTGATTAGAATTAGACTTGATTAGATCTGCTTAGAATTAGACTTGATTAAATCGGCTTAGATTAGATCTGCTTTGATTAGATCTGATGTGTATTAATTATCATCTTGTCTTGCCCCTTCCTCTTTGACCTCCTCTGCCCTCTGGGATATCACCGAGTATCTAGTCAAGTTCTTCCTCCTTCACTTCCTCTGCGCTCTCTGGATCATTACGTTGTCTTCTCTTCCACACAATTTTTATTTCTAATATTATTTTATTTTGCATTTTTATTTGTCTTTATTTGTTATAAATTCGTTATTAATTAGCAATTTTAAGTGATCTTGTTAATTTTATTTTTCTCTTGGCATATTTTTTTAATTAATTATTATCACATTATTATATACAACGAGACAAGAATGTCTTGTGTAAAAACAAATGCATCGGATCAACAAGAATCTTACAAATGTAGACCATCTTCTTTTACATTTTAAATCATGAAGACCAAATACATTTAGGATAAGCACTGCTATACATGATTTTCACCGCTAGATTATTTTAGGATTTTTATAAATTATTGTACTACTTTTACTATAAATTTTATAACTTCCCAGGAATATAACAAATTCCATAGCCACCTTTGAAGTATTTGTGGTATAAACATTGACAAACATGTTGTGGTTAACACGGTTGCTTGGCAACTAAAACCACGGTTATGCATATCATTACAAATGTAATCACTATTTAACACTAGAATTCGCTAATAAACTATAACTACTTGATGCTATATTTATTGCACTACATGGCTACATCGCATCAGCAATTGTTCCCACCACATAGCCTATTATCAGACACCAATTGTTGGTATAAAATATTATTTTTGCCAATAAACGGACACATATAGATACAAGTGCTAGTGCTTAGTGCTCACTATACAAAGTTACTTTATTACTACTGTTCATGTGTGTGTTATGAATAGAATAAGTCTTCAAGAATAGTCCACAAACTTGTGGAATTTGTCCGGTTATTGTTAATGCAGAGGGGGACTTGGCACGTACAGCACATCATACGGGTTTCATGCCGATTCCCACTTTCTGGAAGGTTCTTCTTTCTCCTGATGCACTCACACACCACACAACGCTTGTGCTTCTCCATCTGACGTGGATAGTGGTCAAGATCACGGTTCAAGTGGGTATGATGAGCATGCTCATCACTTCAAGGATGCCCTGGCCTCTTTCTTGACAAAAAGTGTCCACGAGCTGCATAGCAAGCTCAAGTCTATAGGTCAGGTAGTCCCTCTTGGCTCTTCCTTTTAGAGCTGCTCAGCAGGCCTAACATGTGCTTCCATTATATAACTATTCAAAATAGCACACTCAACTATATTAAAAAAATACCCTCTTCCACCATTTGGTACTACGCCTCCCTATGTTGTAGAACTGGGTCATCTGGTCCTTGCGATCAACCCATCTCATATTCTTCTGGTAATCAGGGACAGGAGTGGGACATGCAACATCAGCTTGGCTACCAGTGGCAGTGTATCTTTTCACTGTGCATGTAACAGCAGCTGGAAGCTCAGCAACATGCATAGTGGATAGAAAATATATAGTTCTTTTGTCTACCCAAACAGAAGCAAGAAGTGGCCCATTGGAACGGTAGTCCATAAACCCACGATTATGTTTGGTAGACTTTCTTCAGGAAAAGAAAGTTTCTTGCTCTTTCTATACATATTTTCTAAACATCAAACTTTACCTAAAGATACCTGCTTACCTTTAAGTTTCCCTTGATTATCCTCATCATCACTGGAATCGCTGTCCTTGACAAAGCTAGCTTAGCTACATGCCTTGTCAGAAATGACAGCTCTGAAAAGAGCTGTCACCTCTTCAGGCTGAATAACTTGCTGACCCCTGTAGGCATGGACCTCTTCTCCTTCACTGCAGCTAGAGTCATCCTCTGAAAAGCCGAAATCGCTATTGTAACACATCCAAAGTACATCGTCGGCAGTAAACTTTCGAGACGCCATAACGCGAACGGTAAGGTGAGTTCGGCATCACGGTTACCCTGGATACCTATATAATTAGACTACAATACTTTTATTACAAGTAGAGCAACTCTCTAGGCACCGCCTCCCAAGTTTTTAAACGCACAGTGTAAACGATTGATTTTAAACAATTCTTTTTGAACGTTTGTATCATTCTCGCGTGTATGTCATGCGTCTAGCGGTGAAAGAGTTAATTAACCTCCACTTAACCCTTACAGGAAGAGCGTCACAAATCCGTGTGGAGGACGAGCATCGCGGATACACGACTTGCGCGTTATTAGTTATTAGGATGAGCGCCACGAAATTGTGATGGACTTCTTCTTTCTGTCCACCCCTTTACCATGCACCATAACTACTAATTAATATGTCTCCTGCCCTTCGTTGTGGGAGACCTGGCTCCCAAAAGGTTCAACTACCAGCTCCAGCAAGCAGGGTTTTTTTCCTAAACTATAACATGAAAAAATACAGTCACATTAAATATTGTGGATCATGTCGGGATAGATACCGATGTGGAGACTGAGAGAGTGAGTATAATTTTGACTGATATATATATGTGGAAAGTAGCATGCAGTAGAAAGAGAATTTGGAGCTTTTGAAGTTGAACTGACTAGAAGAGAGAGAGGACCAAGCAGAGAATGGAGGTGTAATTCTGCCTTAGCTTCAAGTGAACACTTGTATGTTGTATGTCTAGCATGAACAAGAGAGAGAAGTATAACAGATATGATAGATACTAGCTGTACAATGCACAGGTGTTATGGGTGCAACTGACCTGCACGACAAGCTCACCAAGCAACAGTGAAAAGTAAAAAAGACTTGTGGCTTTGAATGCTGTTATTGACACCCAAAACATTCTTACTTGATCAGAGCCGACAATTTCTCTTAATGTCCATGAAGTTATGGGTCCATCTTCTATATCTTATCATGGGCAGGTAGCTACTAAGATAATAGCTAGCTATTTACCATAGATAAGCTTATAGCTGCTTATGTCTAAGCTCAGATGTAATGCAGTCCACCATAGTCAATAACTGCAGATATATCGCGATCTGAAAAAAAGTGAGAAAACAATATGAAAGTTCAACACAGGCGCTACTATTGAGGCTATGAGCTAAAACATGGCAAGTAGTTAGCTACATACTAGGCAGATACCTGAACAACATTTGACGTCTCTCCAATAAGTCTAACTGAGATCTAGTGGGTGACAAGCTCGACCGAAATGCTAAAATAGCCAGCTCAACAAGACACGCTCTAGCCAAAAGATCGAGAAACTTACTTGTCCAAAAAGGTCAGGTTGTGTTCCGGTAACTATAGTACTTATGACTGTTTTGAACTTAAATACAGCATTACAGTAAGAGCCTGAAGTACTGCTATTACTTCTTAAAAAAAATGAAAAAAATGCACGTGATTAATACTGCCACTGCGCCTTTTTTCGTCCTTTTAGCTGGCGTCGTCCTACCTCGTCCAGTAAGGGTTATTATGGTTGAACATTTATTCCTTTCAGGAATAATCTTTTCAGGATGCAAACACGACAAGCTGCAGTTCTGGTCAGTTCTGGTTTTAACAATCAGCTCCGTTGAGGTAAGCAAACAGAAGCTATGTATCGCTATTTAATTATTTTTATTTTTTATGGAAAAGATCCTCAATAGTCAAGAGGCTAATATGAAGAGTAAAAATAAGTAAACAAATACATGGAGGAATATATTAAGGCGGGGCTCTACGTGAGACTGGCTAAAAACGTTGTTGACTTTTGACTGCCCATAACTTTTTTTAATAATTGTTTTGTGTAGATAATTTTATGCTCAAATCGTTGCTTGTTCTATGTGCTTTCCAATGATATATAAAATATCTCTAGAGGCATGTTTTGTCAGAAGATGCAGTCAGAAGATGCATGCAGAAACATCCAAGGCAGGACCCTCCTCCGTTTGGCAGCCCCCCACAACTCATTAAAAAAAAATCAAAAGCTGTAAATTGGTTTGTAGCTTGTCAAAGCTAACAGCTGTGATTGGGCTGAAACCATATTGCAATAACTAAAGTGGTTGTTGAATGGCAACGTGCCGTATATGATTACGCGCTAAATTTTTTTAGCGCGTAATCAAATACCGCATGTTTCCATTCATCACCCACTTTAGGTACAGTAGACCCTCACTAATCCGAATAGCCTGGGGATCTGAGTAGTTCGGATTAGTGAAATTTATGAATATCATTACATTGAACTCTGAATTTGTTAATTTTTTTGCATTTTTTGCAAGTGTGGGTTGAATACTGGGTGGTGGGAGTACAAGTTATTTTTAATCATTATGATCCCTTCCCATCCTCATTCTTTTAGCAGATCTCCGGAATCCCATCTCAGTCATCTTCCTTTTGCATCCTCACAACTCTGCATCCTTACAACTCACTGGCCTTCTTCTTTATGTCCGAGATAGTTGAGACTCCAACTCCATACTGTTCAGATAGTAGTAACTTGTAGCTTTTCTTCCCGAGCTGGTCCAGGATCTCGACCTTCTCCTCGATGGTAAGGCTCTTGTGTGCTCTTTTCTTCTCCATATCACTGCAGCTGCATCGTATGACAGGCTCGTGGTAGGTTCGAAGTTCAATAATGGCACGCATTTTGAATCGTTTTTTTTGCTACCTAATGCAGTTCGGGTTCGGATTAGCGAGGGTCTACTGTATTGCAAAATGGTTTCAGCCCAATCACAGCTGTTAGCTTGGATGTATTTGTCACGCACCCTTCCTGACGTCTCTGCCCTACTCCAACCTGTAGAGGATACCATTCACCACCTGTTAATTCCAGCCCTCACAGGTCGTCCATCTTGTTCTAAAGAAGAGAGAGATCTATTTGCCCTTCTGGTTAGACTTGGTGGTCTGGGTCTAATTCAGGGGAGCAATTGCCCCCCCCCAATGATTTTGTGGCCTGTCAATGCATGCTATAATTATACTGTATTAGCTGCCTGTAAACCCCAGACCACATGTTAACATGCCAAAACCACCTGACATTATGATTGCAGCTGCTCAAATTATTAAACCCACATGTGCAGCTGGAGATGAAGAGAAAGGAAACTCAAAGAAGTCTAACAGAAATGTGGCCAAAGAAGAAGAAAACTTCACAAAAAGAAGGGATGCCTGGTGTATCTGGGAATGAGCTTTTACAAGAACATGACTTTGAAGTTCTTTCAGAACCAGAGTCTGTCGATAAGGAACAGGTATGTAATGTGCTCGAATGTCTGGAAGAGATAGGGGAAGAAAGTATTTCTGTTGGTGACAATGAATCTGTTACTGTCAATGAAGAATGCATGAATCAATGCTGTACTGAGGAAAAAACTGCTTACCAACCAAAAGGAAAGGAGGCATTATCTCTATTTGCTAAGAATGATCGCAAATTTCTCGCTACATGGTATGATGACAAACATGAATGGCTCACTCTATGTACTACGAAGAAGAAAGTATTTTGTGTCTACTGCAAATATGCACACAAACATGACCTACTTACATTTTCGACAAAAGGTGAGGAAGCATTTACAATTAAAAGATTTGATAATTATAAAAAGGCTACTCAAAAATTTCATACCCATGAGAATTCAGATATGCATCTTGAAGTTGAAATGGAATGCTCTTGCCAATCCATCAATTGCTACTCAGCTCAACACTCAAATTGCTAGAGCTCAACTGTCTCGGCGTATTGGGCTCTTGAAACAACTTGAGGCTATGAAATATCTTCTCAGGCAAGGCATAGCATTGCGTGGACATTCTGAAGAAGAGGGAAATCTACCTCAATTATTAAGCATGTGAGCATGTGGTCAAGTGATAATAATGACATCAAAAACTGGGTCAAGGAAGGGAAGTATTTATCACATGACATTGTTAATGAAATGATAAGTCTGATGGGGCAAAAAGTATTATGACCAATTTTAGCAAGAATCATGAGTAGTGTTCCTAGTTGGTATGCTGTGATTGCTGATGAGGCTACTGACGTTACTTTTAAAGAACTTGTCTATAAGGTATGTCGATGATGATTATTATATGGTGCATGAAGATTCAGTTGGTTTATTCAATCTTCCCAACACTAAAGCCGAAACTTTATTTGTTGTATTGAAAGATATGCTTATGCGATGTGCTTTGCCTTTGTCATTATGTAGTGGTCAAGCATATGACAGAGCTGCTGCAATGCAGGGGAAAAGAAAAGGCTTAGCTACCTTGTTCAGAAAAGAAGTCCCAGCTGCATTGCCTGTCCATTGTCTGGCTCATTCCCTGAATCTCTGCCTGCAAGATGCAGGGAGGCAGATACAGCTATTGAGAGATACTATTGATCTTATTAGAGAAATAGTGAAGTTAATAAATTACTCTCCTAAAAGAAAGCATCTCTTTTCTAAGAAATTGTTGGTAAATGAGACTGCAGAAGGTGCATTAAGGTGCTGTGTCCAACTCGATGGACAGTGAGAACTGGTGCCATTGGTGCTGTGGTCAATCAGTATGGTGTTATTATGGAAACCATGGAAGAAGTCCATCAAACAACCCATGATGATTATGGATTGAAAGCAGCTGGAATACTTGCTGCTTTGGATGGAAAAATTTGAAATTTTATTTGGTAAAATTGGGTCACCTTCTTTTCAGTGCTGCTAAAGAAACTTCTAAAGCCAAGGATCTAAGCATTCAAGAGGCAATGTCAGCAGTTAATGTAACACACAAGCGCCAGAGGAAAGATGTCGAGTTTGAAAGGTTCTATAGTGCTGTTGTTGATCAGGCTCATTCATTGGAAATTGGGGACCCTAAACTGCCTAGGTATAAAAGGTTACCAGCAAGATTCGATAGCAGTCAACCTCATCAGTTTGATGCATCCAAAGTTTACTTTCGTAAAATTTATTATGAAGCTTGTGATATCCTTATCCAAGAACTGGATGATCGATTTAAGCAAGTGCATTTAATGAACCCCATGATTGCAATGGAATCACTTCTTATTAAGGCTGCTAATGGAGAAGTTTATGAAAGTGAGCTTGAAGTCATTCAAGAATCTGTTTTTAAGAATGACCTTGACTTTGATCGACTGAAGAAGCATCTGGGAGTTCTAGTTGATGTTATCAACCAGGCCTTACCAGAAGTGAAGAAAGTAACTAGCATTCGAACAATATGTGAAGCTATGAGTACACTTGCGTATCGATCAATGTCTCCAGAAGTTCACAGATTGCTACGCCTCTACTTTACAGTTCCAATTACATCCTCAACCTCTGAAAGAAGTTTTTCCACTTTAAGACGTGTTCTAACATACTTAAGATCCACTATGTCAGAAAAAAGGTTAAATAACTGCATTTTACTACACATCCACAAGGATCTCACAGATAGACTTAATTTACAAGAAATTGCCCAAGATTTTATAACACTAAATGAAGAAAGAGATACTTTGGAACATTATAAGTAATCATTGTAATTTGTGTATGTGTGTGTGTGATAAAAGTTGTGGCTTTAAAAAGTTGGGGTAGTCTTCAAATTTTTTAGCATGCTTACATGCGCCATCCCCTTGCCCCCCCCAACCAGCAACTACTGGAGCCACCCCTGTAATTTAAAACTCTCCAAACGCTTTCCAAGCTTCAGAAAAACTTACCGCTCCTCTTGTGGCTAAAATCAATAATCAGGATCTTGAACATGAAGTTGATCTTTGTGAAATTATGGATATCAAGAATGATTACAAAGTCTAACCGTGAGAGAATGGAAAAACCGATTGTCAGTTAAGATGAAGAGATGTGTAGATCTTGCCAAAGAAAAAGGCACATCATCATGGCTGTCAGTCCTTCCACTAAAAGATCAAGATTTCCACTAGAAGATCAAGATTTCTTCTTACACAAAGGGGAGTTCAGAGATGCACTATGCCTCAGATACGGCTGGAATCCACCAAACGTGCCATCGGTTTGCAGTTGTGGCTCTGCCTTTTCAACCGACCATGCAATCAATGGTATGCCACATGGGAGGTTTTCCAACTCACCGTCACAATGAAATCCATGACATCACAGCTAAACTACTCACAGAAGTATGCTATAATGTCGCCACCGAACCACACCTGCAACCACTTAATGGTGAGACCATGTTCCTTCGCTCCGCAATCACAGATGATGAGGCAAGACTGGACATCAGAGCAAGGGGATTCTGGAACGCTGCACAGGATGTTTATTTTGATGTTAGGGTATTTTACCCCAATGCATCCAGCAACCGTTCAGGAACCATCTCAGGTGCATACAAAAGGCATGAAGATGCCAAGAAGAGAGCGTATGGCCAGCGTGTCCGAGAGATAGAACATGGTGTTTTTACACCCCTAGTTTTGTCATCCACAGGAGGAATGGGTCGGGAAGCAAAGACTTTTTATAAAAGATCGGCAGACAAGCTATCGCACAAGAGGCAGAAGCCTTATTCTGTTTTGATGAGTTGGCTAAGATGCAGAATGTCTTTTGCAGCGTTAAGGTCGTTAAGGTCTTCAATCATGCGTATTCGTGGCAGCAGATCATCTGCTAGAAACCCAGTCAAAGATGTGGATGTAACCCCAGCAGAGGGCCGCATCCCACAGCTCATTTAATTATCATAACTCTACATCATTAAATAATAATTATGATATTATATTTGCAATTGGAAAGAAGAAGAAAAAGGGAAAAAAATGAGTACACTTTTATCAACTTACCAACCCAAAACATAGATAGATAGTCTTTATTTTGTTCTTCAATGTCTCCAAAGTGTGTCTAGACCCATGAAAATTCATATCCAACAGTCTCAAACATAAACCTGTCCCAGAATCCACTTATCCCCATGCTCATATAATTAACCAACCAAAAGTAGAAGAGCTAAGAGTATTCATATCTACATACTAGCCCCATGTCAGGTAGAAGAGCTAAGAGTATTCATATCTACATACTAGACTCAGGTGAAGAGCTAAGAGTATTCATATCTGCATACTAGACTCACAGGTGAAGAGCTAAGAATAGTCATATCTACATGACTCAGGTGAAGAGCTAAGAGTATTCATATCTGCATACTAGACTCACAGGTGAAGAGCTAAGAATAGTCATATCTACATAGCCCTATAGAAGAGCTAAGAGTATTCATATCTACATACTTGCCCTAGAAGAGCTAAGAGTATTCATATCTACATACTAGACTCACAGGTGAAGAGCTAAGAATAGTCATATCTACATACTAGCCCTATAGAAGGGCTAAGAGTATTCATATCTGCATACTAGACTACAGGTGAAGGGCTAAGAGTATTCATATCTACATACTTGCCCCGACAAGGAGCTCCAACCCTGCAGTCACCCTAGCACAGCTAGAAATAACAGGTGGTCATTGGTCATTTTCGAGCAATTCACCAAACCCACAATTAGTCATGATATAATGCAGAACAGATGATAGTTGTTACCAGATTGGACAATCTAGTCAGCTACTTGCCTTATATGGATAATTGCTATAAGGGGGTTTGGCCGCCCATATAAGGTAGCCAAACAGCCCACTCCACCATTCTGGTGTGTAGTCATACGTTGCATGGCGGCGTTAAAAATTTATTAGCTGGTCAGACACGTGGTGCAAAATTGAAGGCGTTGATTGTCAACGCCCTCAATTTTCCACCCATGTGCTTGACCAGGTAATACATTTTTAACGCCTCTTCAAAACGGTCATTGTATGTGCTAGAGCTTCCTCTAAGGGGATTCACTAAATTCACTCGATCTGAGGTACGGGTGTGTGGTTTACACGAAAAGGTGTGGTTCCAGTCATGTGATATTTCCGCCAGGTACAAGGGTGTGGTTTTAGTCAGGCGTAGGGTTGTTATCGGTGGTTAGAAACTGCTGCTTGGAATGGATAGTGCTTGCTAAACAGCTGTGATGGACTGTAGCTATGCTGCTCTGTGTGCAGGCTTGGACACAATAGCTTGAAGACTGTATCACCTCCAAAAGCCTTTGAAAGTTTTGTTCCCACCCTAGCCCTAGCCCCAGCCCTAGCCCTATATTCAAGTGCCAGTCCCATGAGATTCATAAAAACCCTCTGCCAGCTATTGTGGCAAAGCAGCAATGTTTATACTATCACTGACACGATAGAGCAGCATAGCTACAGTCCATCACAGCTTTTTAGGAATCAGTATCCATTCCAAGTAGCAGTCTAGCACCACCGACCACGCCAGAACTTTTTCCCGTCGGAAATTTATCACATGACTGGAACCACTCCTTTTCGTGTAAACCACCCCCCCACCTCAGATCGAGTGAATCCCTTCCTCTAAGCCACTCGTACCATTTTCAATTTTTTTTGCACTTCGCAACTCGGAGTGGTTTTGGCGGAGGTTGAGGCGATTCAGGTTTTTGAGGTCCCTCCGCTTTAGGATCTAGTAACTTGCCTATAGTTATACCTATGAAAAAACATCTTTTAGTATCAAAAGAGAGCACACAGAGAGACCTATCTTTTGAGCTATATATCAAGTCCATACCATGAAGCTTGCAGAATCTACTGAGCTCTAAAGTTGTAACCACAGGTTAAAAAATATATTAAAAAAATATACAACTGTCACCCCTTGCTCAACTGCTTCCTGGCCATGCAAACTAGAATGCGCACCGATACTTGTTGACACAAGAATCACCTAACAAGTCCAGACCTGCGGAGCATGCTTCACTCACCTTGTGGGGGAGTCGAAAGAAGTAGTATTTCTTATTGTTGGGGAGGGTGATAATGTCGTTGGTCAAGCCCCAAGGTGTGATGACCACATCCGGCGCCCACTGGTCCACCCGTTCCGCATCCTGCTCCTCCTCCGTGGGTGCCCCCCACTCACTCCCCATCTCCTTCCACTTTAGGGAGGAAAAAAGAAAAGAAAAGAAAAGAAGAAAAGAAGTCAAGGAGTGTTTGATGTTCAGTGCTTCTCTATTAACCTCCACTGGGCAACACTAGGAAACTAAAGGGTCACTTTATTAGGACATGTGCTGCAAAGCATTGCTTTACTAGGACACATTTGCAAAGGGTCACCTCATTAGGACATACAATGCAAAGGGTCAGCTTATCAGGACATACATTGTAAAGGGTCACCTTACTAAGACATTCAATATAACAGGTCACCTTATCAGGACATACATTGTAAAGGACCTCATTAGGACATACAATGCAAAGGGTCAGCTTATCAGGACATACATTGTAAAGGGTCACCTTACTATATAACAGGTCACCTTATCAGGACATACATTGCATTTGTTTGCCTCCTTCACCGCTGGATCTTGATGGCCGTTTTTCTTTGCACTCCAATATTTCTTCAGCATCATTTTATGCTCATCTAAGTCGATGTCCCATTCTGGGTAAGTGATCAGGGCATCCATTTCTTCCAGGGTCTCTTGGGGATTGTCGGTCACCGACCAGCTCTCCAAGCTGACAAAGGCGAGAATACAAGCAACAACAACAAAACAAAAAAAAAGGAACTCCAGCCGAGCACATACTCGTGGCATCTGGCCGGCAAGAGAACCACACCCACTCAACACTGCATACCAATACAATGCATGCAGATCAGCCGAGCACATACTCGTGGCATCTGGCCGGCAAGAGAACCACACCCACTCAACACTGCATACCAATACAATGCATGCAGATCAGCCGAGCACATACTCGTGGCATCTGGCCGGCAAGAGAACCACACCCACTCAACACTGCATACCAATACAATACATGCAGATCAGCCGAGCACATACTCGTGGCATCTGGCCGGCAAGAGAACAACACCCACTCAACACACGCAGATCAGCCAAGCACATATTTGTGGCATCTGATGATTGACAAGTGAAGCGAGCTTTTCACCAATGGGAAAGTTTGCATTGCCCCGCACAACGTATGTATCTATGTATGTATGTATATAGTCACCATCATTCACCATATGAAATATAAATGGAGGGGGGAGATTGTGAAAACTGTACAGATTTGGAGCTAGGTGGAAGAAGATTGGTTGCACAGGCGGTGAGAATGGGCTGCCCAATGGCTAATAGCTGACAGGAAAGGATGAGTGGAGTTTCATTTTTACATGGCTACTCCATTCATCAACGTGCTCTAGCTGGCCATGGAGGTAGATACGCCACTTATGTCATGATGCATACACTACATCAATCTTGTAAGATACATGTACGTAACTACATCAATCTTGTAAGATACATGTAGGTACTAGTACTGCTGCTCTCTATGGACAGAGAAACTAGGCACATATAGGAAGGCCACAACTGATGCATATAGTCAATAGAGGAGAGATGTGCTAATGGTGGAGAGCTAACTGAACACACGAAGCAGTACTGGGAGAGCAAACTATCACTTTGATAGTTTGTCAGCTGCTGCTTATCCATCCTCCTTTAGCACTGAGAACTCCTGCAAAAAGATCTTATGACCTCACTCCAAGTGTTGTGTGCTTCCCATCTTCAAGGGAAGCTGCTTCCTAGTACTCCTAGCAAGAACTACTCTCAAGCCTGCTTGCCACTGCCACGTAACAACAATGCTGCAGGTTGTTCAACCTTACCAGTTTGCAATCTGTAAGCAATATATTAACTCTGGGCTGCTTCTCCACACCACAATCAAGCATTACAACATCATGATGACATCAACAATGTACTGACCGGTACCGTACCAGGCCGCCAGCTAGGCTAGGGCTAGAGCAAACACTGCTGGGGCTAGGGCTAGGACAATAGCTAGAGCAAACACTGCTGGGGCTGGGGCTAGGGCTAGGGCAATAGCTAGAGCAAACACTGAGCACTGGGGCTGGGGCTAGGGCAATAGCTAGAGCAAACACTGCTGGGGCTGGGGCTAGGGCTAGGACAATAGCTAGAGCAAACACTGGGCTAGGGCAATAGCTAGAGCAAACACTACTGGGGCTGGGGCTAGGGCAATAGCTAGAGCAAACACTGCTGGGGCTAGGGCTGTGGCTAGGGCAATAGCTAGAGCAAACACTGCTGGGGCTGGGGCTAGGGCAATAGCTAGAGCAAACACTACTGGGGCTGTGGCTAGGACAATAGCTAGAGCAAACACTGCTGGGGCTGGGGCTAGGGCAATAGCTAGAGCAAACACTGCTGGGGCTAGGGCTAGGGCAATAGCTAGAGCAAACACTACTGGGGCTGGGGCTAGGGCAATAGCTAGAGCAAACACTACTGGGGCTGGGGCTAGGGCAATAGCTAGAGCAAACACTGCTGGGGCTGGGGCTAGGGCTAGGGCAATAGCTAGAGCAAACACTGCTGGGGCTGGGGCTAGGGCAATAGCTAGAGCAAACACTACTGGGGCTGGGGCTAGGGCAATAGCTAGAGCAAACACTGCTGGGGCTGGGGCTAGGGCTAGGGCAATAGCTAGAGCAAACACTGCTGGGGCTGGGGCTAGGGCAATAGCTAGAGCAAACACTACTGGGGCTGGGGCTAGGGCAATAGCTAGAGCAAACACTGCTGGGGCTGGGGCTAGGGCTAGGGCAATAGCTAGAGCAAACACTGCTGGGGCTGGGGCTAGGGCAATAGAGCAAACACTGCTGGGGCTGGGGCTAGGGCAATAGCTAGAGCAAACACTGCTGGGGCTGGGGCTAGGGAGGGCAATAGCTAACACTGCTGGGGCTGGGGCTAGGGCTAGGACAATAGCTAGAGCAAACGCTGCTGGGGGTGGGGCTAGGGCAATAACTAGAGCAAACACTGCTGGGGCTAGGGAGGGCAATAGCTAACACTGCTGGGGCTGGGGCTAGGGCTAGGACAATAGTTAGAGCAAACGCTGGGGCTAGGGCAATAGCTAGAGCAAACACTGCTGGGGCTGGGGCTAGGACAATAGCTAGAGCAAACACTGCTGGGGCTGGGGCTAGGCCGAGACCACGCCTTTCGCCTACACTGCTCCCAACTCGAGGAAACACTGCTGGGGCTAGGGCTAGGGCTAGGGCAATAGCTAGAGCAAACACTGCTGGGGCTAGGGCTAGGGCAATAGCTAGAGCAAACACTGCTGGGGCTGGGGCTAGGGCAATAGCTAGAGCAAACACTGCTGGGGGTGGGGCTAGGGCAATAACTAGAGCAAACACTGCTGGGGCTAGGGCTAGGGCAATAGCTAGAGCAAACACTGCTGGGGCTGGGGCTAGGGAGGGCAATAGCTAACACTGCTGGGGCTGGGGCTAGGGCTAGGACAATAGCTAGAGCAAACGCTGGGGCTAGGGCTAGGACAATAGCTAGAGCAAACGCTGGGGCTAGGGCTAGGACAATAGCTAGAGCAAACGCTGGGGCTAGGGCAATAGCTAGAGCAAACACTGCTGGGGCTGGGGCTAGGGCTAGGACAATAGCTAGAGCAAACACTGCTGGGGCTGGGGCTAGGCCGAGACCACGCCTTTCGCCTACACTGCTCCCAACTCGAGGAAACACTGCTGGGGCTAGGGCTAGGGCTAGGGCAATAGCTAGAGCAAACACTGCTGGGGCTAGGGCTAGGGCAATAGCTAGAGCAAACACTGCTGGGGCTGGGGCTAGGGCAATAGCTAGAGCAAACACTGCTGGGGGTGGGACTAGGGCAATAACTAGAGCAAACACTGCTGGGGGTGGGGCTAGGGCAATAACTAGAGCAAACACTGCTGGGGCTGGGGCTAGGCCGAGACCACGCCTTTTGCCTACACTGCTCCCAACTCGAGGAAACACTGCTGGGGCTAGGGCTAGGGCTAGGGCAATAGCTAGAGCAAACACTGCTGGGGCTAGGGCTAGGGCAATAGCTAGAGCAAACACTGCTGGGGCTGGGGCTAGGGCAATAGCTAGAGCAAACACTGCTGGGGGTGGGGCTAGGGCAATAACTAGAGCAAACACTGCTGGGGCTAGGGCTAGGGCAATAGCTAGAGCAAACACTGCTGGGGGTGGGGCTAGGGCAATAACTAGAGCAAACACTGCTGGGGCTAGGGCTAGGGCAATAGCTAGAGCAAACACTGCTGGGGGTGGGGCTAGGGCAATAACTAGAGCAAACACTGCTGGGGCTAGGGCTAGGGCAATAGCTAGAGCAAACACTGCTGGGGCTGGGGCTGGGGCTAGGGCAATAGCTAGAGAAAACACTGCTGGGGCTGGGGCTAGGGCAATAGCTAGACACTGCTGGGGCTGGGGCTAGGGCAATAGCTAGAGCAAACACTGCTGGGGCTGGGGCTAGGGCTAGAGCAAACACTGCTGGGGCTGGGGCTAGGGCTAGAGCAAACACTGCTGGGGCTAGGGCTAGGACAATAGCTAGAGCAAACACTGCTGGGATTTCAAGCTTCAAGGGCACCAGGCAAAAATAACTGTTTGGGTTTGCTTTCTCTGACTCTCTCTGCCGCCACGTGCTTGCCACTCAATGTCTGCACTGGCTTCTTATAGAATGTTGCCACTTCTTCAATATTAACGTGAAGATGATGTGGGCATGTTCTCGTTGGATCAATTCCAAAGCAATTTGCCAGGGGCTGATTAAATGGCACCAGGGGCTATTTTCAATTGCAGTGTAGTAATAACTCCCAAGCACTCCTGATCTGCTCTGCGTGAATTATGTTGCTATTGAGTGGGCAGGGAGGAGGTTCTCTTGCCAGCCATCAATATAACACACCATTAAAAGGATACACCATTAAAAGGATTAGCAGGGTCTTCGAAGAATCCCCAACGACAACTGCAATATCTTAGTCGGTGTGTAACTTCCTGAGAAATCCAAAGGCAATTTAACTAACCGCAATGGGCACGTCTTTAAAATATAGTCAAAGTTGTTTCTCAGTAGATACTGGTTGGAAGGAAACAGACTAATGATTACCTGTGGTTAGTTTGCTCTCTGCAGCTCATACATTGCCTCTCCTTCTGCTCCACTACTACAGCAACAAAAGCCACCAGAACTTGACACTTGAGAAATGATTTCCTTCCAACCGTGTTGTCCACCATCATGACTGTCAGATTTTGCAGAGCTCGTGAAGCACATGCGCTAATAAGTGGCTATGCCTTATCAGCTGTACACACAAAGAGTTCTTCAGTCCTGGTCATTGAATCTGCCCAAGTACTTTTGTAAAGCTTGAAAAAGAAGAAGAAAACCCCCCTCCAGGGTTTCATTTAGAAAATTGTCCACTTGAGGGGAAACGCCATCTGCACTTATCAACATCAATAATGAGGGCAACTGGAGGAATCTGGATTTTAAGGGGGGCATGATGGTCAAAGATGTGATAAAGTTTCACAAACGCCATCTGCACTTATCAACATCAATAATGAACTTACAATTTCCAAGGGGGGGGCGGGCAAAAGGTTTCAAGGGGGGGAAGTCGCCACCCCCCAACCCCCCTAAATGAAACCCTGCCCTCAAGAACTCCGACAGAATCTGAGCCTTGGATATCTTACCGGATTAAAGCTATGCTAATGGGGTTTAACTTGAAATGCCAAACAACATTCATCAGAAGCATCAGGGGGCCAGTGAAGGAAGGTGTGGTGTGACCTCCTAGGCCCTCCCAGGAATCCAGGAACTCCGACAGAATCTGAGCCTTGGATATCTTACCGGATTAAAGCTATGCTAATGGGGTTTAACTTGAAATGCCAAACAACATTCATCAGAAGCATCAGGGGGCCAGTGAAGGAAGGTGTGGTGTGACCTCCTAGGCCCTCCCAGGAATCCAGGATGGTGGAGTTTGTGGGCAGGGTCAATCCCCCCACATAGAATAAGCTCTAGTTATAGATCTGACGATGGTTGCCAATAGAATAGCCCGGAGGAATCTTGACTATACACCAGCTTCCAAGCTGAAAGGTGCAAGGCTGACGGAGAGGGCCGCTATGCAGAGGCAGTTCAGCATCAGAGAAGCTCTAGTTGGTGTTGGGCCAAAGGAGAAGACTGAGGCTGGAAATCGAAGCAACTTTTAAGGACGTTGACTCACATCGCATCAACTTATTGTAAACTCTCTTATGCATCATGAAGGGGAAAAAAGGGGAAGGAAAAAAAGGGGGGGGGGGGAAGGGGGGGAAGGGGAAAAAAGGGGGAAGAAAAAAAGGGGGGGGAAAGGAAAAAAAAGGGGGAAGAAAAAAAGGGGGGGAAAGGAAAAAAAAGGGGGAAGAAAAAAAGGGAAGAAAGAAGGGGAAAAAAAATTAAAAAAGGGGGAGAAAGAAAAAAAAGGGGGGGAGGAAAAAAAAAAGGGGGGGAGGAAAAAAAAAAGAAGAAAAAATTTGATCCGCAACGCATCAACAGAATGTTGCCCCATTGAATCCACGCCCCCCTAGCATATGGCATGTGGTAAAGCAGGTGAGTCTGAAGCAACAAGCACAGACCCTAACAACCCCCACAAGCCAGCCAAAACCACCTCCCCGTAGGCCACCACACCAGAAACAATTAATTAAATTTCCTGCGCAGGAGGAAAGGATGAGGACATAATTACTCCGTCTTCAGCATGCTCTAGCTTTTCCTTCGCTCACCGCTCAATGCCTAGCATTCTTTACTAGTTCACTGAAGAACTACTTCGCCATGTTGTTTCCCTAAGAGAGAGAGAGAGAGACTTCTGGCACAACTGAGCTAGCTAGAGTAAGCTACACTGGACCTGTCATGAGGATCACCTTGCTCTGAACCAGCTGCAGCTACCGCACTGATTAATGGAGTCCATATATCCTGATGTACCTGGTAGCTCCTAACAATGGATGGAAAGGAGAAGGAAGTTCCAGTAGCAGCAGCCATCTTTCTGATGCAGAGGCTAGAACAGCTCTAATCGCCAGTCATCCGCTGATGAAGATTACATCAGCAACAATCAGTGAATGAAATTACACATGGAAAATTTGAATAATTAGTGCGAGGTATAAATAGAGAGCTTTTATGGTATATATAGTCCAGCAAGTAAAATGCATGTTGTTTAAAATAGTGGATGTTTGGGTTTAAAGGTTGTATCCGCTAGACACAAGAGTGAGCTCTTCGAACATACAGAACCAAGTGGAGACTGGAGAGACAGAGGAGAGGGAAAGAGCAAGAGAGAGGGAAAGAGAGGGAGAAAGAGGGAGAAAGAGAGGGTAAGAGAAGAAAGAGAGGGTAAGAGAGGGAGAAAGAGAGGGAAAGAGAGGGAGAAAGAGAGGGAAAGAGAGGGAGAAAGAGGGAGAAAGAGAGGTAGAAAGAGAGGGTAAGAGAAGAAAGAGAGGGTAAGAGAAGAAAGAGAGGGTAAGAGAGGGAGAAAGAGAGGTAGAAAGAGAGGGTAAGAGAAGAAAGAGAGGGTAAGAGAGGGGGTAAGAGAGGGAGAAAGAGAGGGAGAAAGAGAGGGAGAAAGAGAGGGAGAAAGAGAGGGAGAGAAGAGAGAGGGAAAGAAGAGGAAGCGAGGGGGGGGGGGGGGGGGGGGGGGGAGAGTAAGAGAGGGGGCATTTAATCAATGCTATAATGAATTCTAATATCTGGAAACCTTTCTTTTTGTAATCAGGTACGTATTTAGTGAAGCAGGCCAATTAAATGGTGAAGCAGCCAAAGGAAGTGAGGAGGTGTGTAATTAGCATAATTATTAACATTACACGTGTTATTCTTTTGCCATTATGGCAGTCAATCAACATTGCCTTCGTTTTCCTTCGTTTTTCAAATACATTTTCCCCCTTCCCTCACCTTCAAGAACAAAACTCTCGCTCTAGATCAACAAGCAATTCATACCTCTCGTTCTTGCACGGCTTCGGACTCTTGCCAGCTGGGAGGTCAGGGTCCACAATGTAGCCCCACCCAAATTTGGGGTGGTGATGTAAGGGATGGCCGTTCCACTTCATTCTCAAGAGGTAAGGGGTCACCCTCGTCTGGGCAGAGATACCCACCGGCCCTGGTTTCCAATCTTCGGCGTTTCTTCCCATGCAGAGGGTGCGATACCACCTACACTAGTGCAGAGAAAACGGAGAACGACAGGAAAGAAAAATTAGAAACGAAAAAAAGAAAAGAAAAAGTATCACATTTGATTCCAGAACTGACTCGGGATAATTGGGCATGTGCAGCATCTTCTTGGCTGAAGGCTTGTTGAAGGAACTGATCAGAAACTCGTATTTAGTTTCTTTTCCTTCTTCAGTTTCCATGTCGTCCTCTTCCTTCAGGTAGAAAGCTTCTAGGTCAGCCATGAGTTTTTTGGCCTCCTTATCCGTGCTCTTTCCACGAAACATCTTGGCTGTCCAGTCCATGTTACATAGCCAGGGGCTGTTCAGGTACCTGGAGAACCAGTCAAACAGACACATGTTACATAGCCAGGGGCTGTTCATGTACTGGAGAACCAGTCAAACACACACATGTGTTACACAGCCTGGGGCTGTTCATGTACCTGGAGAACCAGTCAAACACACACATGTGTTACACAGCCAGGGGCTGTTCATGTACCTGGAGAACCAGTCAAACAGACATGTGTTACACAGCCAGGGGCTGTTCATGTACCTGGAGAACCAGTCAACACACACATGCACGCACATCACCAACAAGTGAGGTCAACATTTCTATGCCTCACACCACACCATGTGGCAGGCAGCTGATCATGACTAGATGCATGATAGTCAGTCGGTGTCCACTCCACCACCTTACCCACTCCACTACCTTCTCCACTCCACTACCTTCTCCACTCCACCACATAATTGTTGTTGTTATTACATGCTATCAATATTACTATTATCCTTTATTTGTTTATAACTAGAAAGTTACCTGTGCTCGTGGAAATATAATTATGCATTCCTGCCTCAGTGGAGTAATTTACAAACTTGACATTCCTTTTTGTGTCCATGCACACAGAACATATCCCATCAAAATGAATTTTCTAAGAAATGAAATGCAGAAAGGAAACACTAGGCTGTACGAACACTTAGAGAAACAGGTTGAGCAAGCTGAATAAAAATATTTCAAGAAAAACCAGTGTTTGGTAACAAATGTCCGTATCAACAGATTTCCTACATAAAAAACATATCATCCTAGCAACTGACTGACTCTGCGTCGGCCAGACTCGTATCTATTAATTTGTGATTTTTTTTTTTACATAAATTTTTTGAGAAATGAAAACTGGTTGGAGTTTGGAGTTCACATAAAAAATATTAATAACAATAAAAAAAAAATTATAATTTTTTTAACTCTCCCTGATCTACCCTTTACCTACTCACCAAGTATGGTTCAAATCAGTTCAGGCATTTGACTGCCATATGCAGACAAGACAACTTAATTTGCCATTTTCCTCTCTCTCTCTCTCTGTGCATGCGTGTGTGCTTGTGTGTGCGTGTGTGTGCGTGCATGCAGGAGAACACATGGCAGGGTTTTGGCCCATAAGCCACACCCCTTGTGCCATGCCCCAAAGCTTTAAAAAGCCATAGCGGCCAAACTAGATATAGAGTCGGCAGCAATATTTCTCTTGGCCCTTTCCGTCTATCTTCAACGGGCGCTCACAGATGGGGGAATAAGCCCACCACAGACGCTAGCTAAAAAGCAGTGCAAAGGTCTGCAGCGAGTAAAAATTAAAAAAGTAAAACACGCTTCACTTGCCCACAAGTAACCTACTCCATATATGGTGACTTGAAGATCTCCCCATAGAGGAAAGCCTGAGAATCTCCAGTTAATTATAGCCTCCAATATTTATCTAAATTCCCCTATTTATCTGAGCATGTTTTATCTAGTAAACCTGAGGCCTGTCCACACTGTACCTAAACCGATGCCACATGAATGTGCGCTGGGTCCTAGGGGGAAAGAACAGCTTCAAGTCAATGCACATTCGTCGCGTCCACACTAGCACCGAAATAAACCTTATGAAGCAAAAATAATCAGCCTACCAAAGTCACAGTCAAAATCATATACTGTAGCTGTAGTTGAGATGGAGTTGGTTATTGTGTCCTTATCTTGCTGGTCAGCACCAGCCTACAGATGCGCAGGAAACATCCTCTGCAAGGAAGAAAGAGGAGAGAGCTGAGGGAAAGGCAGAGCCAATGAAGGTTGCGACTGCATGAACTTCAGAAGTCCAGATGCAGGGCGTATAAACATAGCAACAGTTCTCTAGCTAGTTATTCCAGCTAGCTAGTTTGGCCACAGATAGTACACAGCTAGCTCCAAAGTTCCCGACTGCAACCATCGCGAAGGCGCTGCGAGCGAATGAAATTCTTTTCAATGCACACTTGCACAGTTATTTGATCGCTTTAATTTATTGGTTCAAACCATCTATCGAGGTGGACCAGATTAGTGCGCATTATTCTAATTAGAATTCAGTGTGGACACGACCAATGCGAATTAATGCACATCAACTTGTGCAGTGTGGACAGACCTTGTATAGTAAAACAAGAAATAAACGACTCCGGATTGTTGTAGTTCATTGGCGAGCTAAGTCAGATCGAAGATGACTTATCTAACTATTTATGCATCTATAATACGCAGTGCAGGAAATTACAATCAAGATCTGTTGGGACAAGTTGTCCAGTACAATCAATTATGTGCCACTCTCAGATTTTGATCTGCCTTCAAATTTTTATCAAATTTTTCTTGATAAATTGCAACTTGCACGGAACTCAAATCATCGACAAGTAATGAGTGCAAACCCAATAAATGAACAATGCAAGATTGAGGCATCCTGTTCCAGTCAATCCCAGTCTCATCAAGTAACAGCTTCTCTTCTTCCTCCTCCTCCTCCTCCTCCTCATTACTGTCTGTGTCAGAGGTTGGGGCTTCGATACATTTATTCTGCTGCTTCTGTCGCCCATGACTAGTTTTCTAACTCCACCAAAGATCGCAGCAACAGGAGGTAAATCTTGCAGTTAAGGTTGGCCCACATTCAGGGAGGAAACCTTCACTTCAGAGAAAGAGAGGAAGATGTTAAAGTAAGCACGAGTAAGAAATGTTCATGATGGCAGAGAGCAAATCCTGCCATCTCGATTCAGCAATGTAGTGAACAAACTCCTTAGCAGCATTTCGGTGGAGGTAGGAGCTGCCAAGGTTTTCTCCATGCCTTGCCTCAAGTTACAGATCCTGGAATACTTCCAAAAAGCTATTGCCATGAAATAGGTGATATCGAACTCTTCCCTCAACCTTCTCCGTTCATTTCCGAGAAGAGCAGTAAGCGACTGCGTAATTGGAGCATACAAAGCAATGCACGCACCTTGTGCTTTGTCTTGCTGGCTCTTGAGGAGGTTCACGTGCTGACTGGGATATTGTTATCCAGGATAGTGAACTAGGGGGGGGGGGGGGGGGGGTCATGGAAGTTGGGGAAACAGGCTCTGAGAATGAGGAAAACTGATCTTCAGGACGAAGAAACAGATTCTCAAGATGACCTACGACATAACAATTTTTAGGCAGTGTACAATTTCAAATGAACTTTGCTAAAGAAAAGGCGTGGCACCGCGTGTGCATTGAGGCAGTCCGGCACTCCCTTAAAAAATAAGAAGAGAGCACCAAGGAATTGGGCCAACTTAAGCATCAGAAATCTGACACTTGAAGGGTCTTGATACTCACTTTCTAAACGTATTACCTGTGTGATAGTGGAGTTCCTCAGCTGCTTGCTTGCAATTATTATGAGCTACAGTATATTCCTGCTTTGTTGAAGGATTGTATACTCGTTCCTATCCATGAGCCTGGAAAAGATCGCCACAGGTTAATGGCTACAGACCTATTCTGTTGGTGTCAACTCCAAGAAAGGCCTTGGAGGGATGAATCGTCAATCAAGTTTGAAGACAATCTAATGACCTGTGATATCCAGTTTGGTTACAAATCTGTGCTCTCCACAACCCTATGTATGGGATTGTGAAGAACGTAGATCGGGGGTCTTCGGCATTCACTTGCTTCCTGGATGCTTCCAAGGCATTTGATCGTGTGCATCAAAATGGAAGCCATCCTTTACCAGGTGGGCAGACTTTAGTCCAACTCACTGTCATATCGGCGAGTGCTGCTATATGGTTTGGTCCCACTCTCAAAATGCCGGATGCCAAAGACACACACATGCAGGACATGCAGGAAGGAGGGGGAAAAAGCTCACATCTCAGGCAGGCTACTCCCCAAAACACTTTCAACGTGCCTTGAATCTTCCTCAAGTTGGTAAACCAGTCGAGTCAACAACAACAAACAAACAATAAATATACCCAAGGGTCCCCTTCCCCGCCCCCTCCCTTTTTTTATTACATAGCAGGTATCCTGAGCAGCTGTTAAAAGTTCTCGAAGGAGGCAGCTGGTTGTGATATTTAAAATGGAGGAAAGAAACCGAAACAAGAAATAAATAACATAATAAATGGATCGACTCGAAAGGAAACATCGTAGACCCACAAACATTTAGCGGATCCTTTACCTATTAAATAATGCACACCAGCAATTGACATTAAGGGTAAAGGGTCGTCAAATGTTTGCGGCCTACACTGGTGAATTAGTGTTGTTGTTTTTCTTTTTTCTTTGACAAGTTGTCTAGTAGTATATACACAACACACTTCTTTAATATGTATATGTTTTACTATCAAACCTCTTCTTGTGGTTGTAGCAGCAAGCTTCATTAGCAAGAGTAATCAGCTTTGACTTCATGTCTCGCTGCATCTCCTGATAAATACACTCGGAATCATCTAAAAAAGGTGCAGAACAACCAACCACAACAAACAAACATCAAAGGGAATGCCGTCAAGAAAACAACAACAATAGTTCTGCCACCATTGGCTTTGCTGTGTCAGCATCAAGAACTGGACCTGTCCACACGCACACATACCACAAACTCTGCCATGGTTTATTTTTACAGCTCGTAGGCATTTTTGTAAAAACCAAATCTACTTCAACCTGCCTCCACCCAGTGTGATGTTGATCCAGGTGTGTCCTCCATAGAGCCAGTGTCAATCTACTTCAACCTGCCTCCACCCAGTGTGATGTTGATCCAGGTGTGTCCTCATAGAGCCACTGTCAATCTACTCCAACCACCCTCAACCCAGTGTGATGTTGATCCAGGTGTGTCCTCATAGAGCCACTGTCAATCTACTTCAACCCCCTCAACCCAGTGTGACGTTGATCCAGGTATGTCCTCATAGAGCCACTGTCAATCTACTTCAACCCCCCTCCACCCAGTGTGATGTTGATCCAGTGTGTGTTCCCTCATGTCATCACACCAACCTGTATATTGCTTCCAGCTGGAGTTGAGCGGCAGGTAGGCGGATCCCATCTCAAACATGCCAGCAAAGGTGACAGGGTGCGGGCAACGACTGAGGAAGAGAGGCAGCAACTGCACCAGAAGCTCGTGCGTGGCAAACACATCATTGGCACAGTACTGCATCAAATTCTACTCAGACAAGATGTTCCGTATGCATGTGCACAAATGAACAGTGCGGGATTTGAAAGAAGAATTTTGCTCGCATAAGAACTGCAGCAGATGGAAGCACACAAAAGTCTATCATTCGTTAAAACTAAAAATGTACTTGGAAGTTGTCACGGATATCCTGGATGGTGCCGTCGATGAACACTTCTCTCAGATGCTTATTGACGCATATCTTACTGTTCTTCGCATGGAGTTTATGAGCTTCCACCAGGCTGTTGGGGCTGCTCACGGTCATCCAGCTCAATCTCGTTTCGGACTCAGCGCTGGATGCTATCTTGTCCATTGAGCTATGGCCTCCCTTCTCCATGTCCCCCCTTTCTTTCAGTTTCTTCTTCTGTGTCAACCACAGTCCCTTCTGGGAGGTAGTCTGGCCCGATACGCATACATGAAGGCCAAGAGTATCCAGAAACTTTGTGTGTGGGCCCTGCAACGGAATAATAACAGCACACCACCTAACAGTCACAGGGAACAGTCTACGATAGCTAGCCAGCTACACATGCTTCAGTACAAGGTAATCTAGGCCAAGCTTGCATGACGCTGCAGAATATATAATAAAAAATGCAATAATAATAATAATAATAAAAGGCTGGAGATATGAGCGGGACTAGATAAGTACACACCTCAGCTCATCTTATCTTTGGAAACGAGCACAACAGGAACAACAACAACACTCATTTAAAAACAACTCTACTGGTGGATGTACAGCACAAGCAGATCACCCTTTACCATTTAGAATCAAATATTTGTGTATAAATGGTAGTACCTGGGTGTGGTCTATACAGGTATAGTCTTGTTTCCTTGCTTTTTTAAGAGAGTCAATATCTATTCATATACAGTGTGGGAGATGACAGTCGGACGTCAGACGTTTTCCAAAGATCTCGTGTATTTGTCTCAAAAATCAATTTGCTCTGTCAAAATGTCCGAGCCACACTAACCAACACTCTAGAACACACGCATGCACACAACAACGATGTCATTTTTCAAGCCTGTTACTTGTTGTATGCTTACTGTGTGTTCTTGTGGTCATTAGCTTCAGGCATGTTCTATTTTGCCAACTCATGTCGTAGTTTTAGGTTTTGTGCAAGTTTTTCCCTGCTAATCTTGAGTTTTGTATTACGAGGTCAATATATTTTCTGCATAATATTTTTAAAGACCTTCGAGTCGAGTCTTTCACAGAATGTTTTTCCAAACGCGAAGAGAAGTTGCTCATTATCAGGCAAGAGAAGGAGGTGAAGCATGAGGTGAAGCATGTAGCGTTCAAGGAATGAGTGACCCACGACAACCGAAGGACAGGATCATAAGAAAGAGGAACTTCATTGTTAAATGGATACACGGAGCACGTTCTATAGGAACTTCCAACGTTGCTGACACGCCAAGTCCGAGCAGCATGTGCATATTATAAACTTCCTCAAGAGAGAGCAGCAAAGTACAAGATGCGAGCATTGCTTCATATGCTCCAATTATGCAGTCACTTACTTCTCCGCTCGAAGACAAACGGAGAAGGCTGCAGGGTAAATTTCGATCGCCTATTCCGTGGCATCTGAGCAGCTAGCCTTTCGGAAGGACCCCAAGATCTGTGGCCTTGAGGCAAGGGATGGAGTAAACCTTGGCAGCTTCTACCTCCACCGAAATGCTGCTAAAGAGTTTGTTCACTACGTTGCTGAATCGAGATGGCAGGATTTGCTCTCTGCCATCTCTCAAGGAAAGTTTTTCTCCCTTCTGGTGGGTGGCTCTACTGACCAGAGCAACGTTGACAACATTCTTCTGCTAGTTCTCTGGTGTGACCAGAATGGTGCCCGAGAAGATGCATACAAGGATGAGCTTCTTGTGTGTGTACAAGCCCAAAGGTGTCACTGCACAAGGGCTGTTTCAATACGGACTGCAGTGCCTTGTCATGACTAAAGGGGCATATATTAAGCTGGTGGGAATTGCCACTGATGAAGCAGCAGCGAATGTGGCTGGTGGAGGTCTGAAAGGACTGGCAGAGAGGGAACTAGAATGGATCTTCTGGATGTGGTGTTTGGCACAAAACTCAAACTAGTGATCAAAGACGCACTTTGTGGCACTTCCTTTGATTTGCTTGTGGAATGCTCCTTCAGCTCCACTACCTCTATGAGAAACCTCCTAAGAAGTGGAGGGAACTGCAGAGTTCTGTCAGCGACCTGAAGGAGGCATGTCACCTGAACAATGAGGGGCAGGGAGTAAGGCCAATAAGAGCATACAGAACTCGATGGGTAGTCCACACACTGAGTGCCATAAAATAGGTTCTGTTCAAATATGGTGCCGACACAGTTCACACCCTTTCAGAGTATTCTTCAGTGAAGTGATCGTGCAAAATTCAAAGGATACCTGGGGAAGTGGACAGATGCCAAGTATCTTCTTGCTGTGCATTGTTCACTGACCTTCTTAGACCAGGTGCCATCTTCTCCAAGTACATGCAAGCCGATGAGTTGGATATTCTTGGGGCTCTCAGTCACCTACTGAGAACAGTGAAGGAGACCAACAAGCTCAATACAAAACCTCTAGACCAGTGGCCAACCTATGCTGCTACATTGAAGAAGATCACTGACAAAGATGGAGAACAGGTCTATCAACTATCGAGAGTACTGCAGACCTGCCAACTGTCCTGCATCTCGCGGGAGAGTCCTGCATTTCACATCCCTGTCCCGCTAAACCATGCCAATGTCACACATTTTGCCTGCAAGCAAACCCAACTTTTTAATCAGCTGTTCCAGGCCAGTTTGTTCTTGAATTGGGATTGAAGAATCAAGTTGCGCTAGTGAGCTTCCTCTGCAGTCCCGCTATCTAGCAAGTATCTGTGTGACCTTTGCACTCTAGCTGCTCTACCTCTACTTTCTAATAGTACTGAGCATGTGCAAAGCAGCAGTATCTGTACCAGGCATGTCCGATTCAGCGAGTGAATCCGAGTTAGTTTCCACAACTCCACTAGTAAAGAAAGCACGAACGACTATTGCAGGTGCCAAGACTGGACGGAGAACGAAATTTAATTCAATGTGGCTGGGGAAATATCCATGGCTAGTGAAAGGGTCAAGTTCTAGTGCAAGGTGCATCGAATGCTGTAAGGATTTTGGCATCTGGAAGCAAAGAGAGAGATATTACTAGGCATATGCAAGGGGAAAAACATATTGAATACAGCAGGCAGCATCAAACTAATGCCAAGATAACAGACACTTTCATGAACAAGGAGGGCACCATGAAAGCCAAGGTAAATGGCACCAACATAAAAGGTTCAACACCAAACTGAACTTATGCCCTACCTTTGTCTAACAGTACACTGTGCTTCATTTAATTAGCACCGAGTTAACTGAATTTATTTCAATCTCAGGTGACACGTGCAGAGGTGAAGACTGTGACCTTCGTTGTGGAGCACAATCTTCCACTGTCGGCTGCAGACCACCTAGCTTCACTGACCAAAGAGTGCTTCCCAGACTCAGAAATAGCCAAGCGAATGACTTGTGGCCGCATAAAGGCTACGGCCATTGTCAATAATTCAATTTCACCACATCTTCTGCAGTAAACGGTGAAGAATCTCTAATTGCTACCTTTTACCATTGGGGGAGATGCTAGCAGTGAAAGAGAGTCTTGACAAGTTATTTCCTATGATTGTGAGGCACATCACTGAGGAGGGCTTGAAGATGGAGTTTCTTGCTCACAGGTGGAACTGCTGATGACATGTTCCAGGCAGTTGACGACACCTTCACGTCCAACCAAATCCCATATAGCAATCTGGTGGGAATCTCAGTGAACAACACCAATGCCAATATAGGGAAAAAGTCGTCACTGAAGACAAAGCTTATACAGCAACAACCGAACCTGTACGTGCTGGGTTGCCCAGCTCATATTGTTCACAACACTGGTAAGAAGGGAGGAGCATCATTCTGTCAAGCAACAGGATTCTCCCTTGATGACTTTGCTGTTGATATATATTACTTCTTCGAGTATATATAGCAGTGTTGTGTACTGAAAGGTACTCAGGCATGTGCCCACCCGCTGGCTCAGCTTGCTGACTGATGTTCGACACATACTCGATGTGTACCCTGGGTTGAGGTCTCTCTTCTTGAGCTCTAGGGATGACTCCAAGAAGAAAAAGAAGCCGGCAAAGAAAGAAGCTCAAGACAGACAATGGTGGCTTGAGGAGAGCTTTGCAGGTCCAATGACTGAGGTCTACCTTCTCTTTTTTCAATATGCCCTTCAGTTTTCCTTCGTGAGCCTATTACTCCATCATAAAGAGCCTGTCTTTCCAAAGCTGGCAGGTGCAATGCACACCTCTGTTCGCTGTCTAATGCAGCAGTTTGTAGTTCCATCAGTTCTGATGGAGACTACCGAGCTGTCAGATGTGCCACTGTATGATGTAGCTGCACTGCTTCCAGAATTGGAATTGTGCATTGGCTTTGGTACCAGACAGGCACTGCACAGGGTCCAGGATGAAGTTGAGCCAAGAGTGGTCCAGCACTTCTTCAAAGGTGTGGTTGAGTTCTACACCACCTGTGTCAAATATGCCCCGAAGAACCTGCCCCTGAATGATGACTTGATTACCCATGCTGCAATCCTTGATCCATCGAACAAGGCCACTGCAAAACTTGCGAGTTTGCACTTTTTCATCAGCAGGTTTCCAGGATACTTCTTAGATGCTGAAGTTCAACACCTAGAGCAGGAGTTCCTGGACTACAGACACTCTCCAAGGAGCATGTGACAAGATCACTGACTTCTGTCAGTTATGGGTCCAGTTGTTTGGTTTAAAGTCGGCTTTCACCAACACATGTCCTAGGTTCCCAAAGCTGTTCAGCTCATCCTGTGTCGTCCTCATGGCAATGCTGATGATGAAAGGGTGTTTTCTCATATTAGGAAAAATCGTACCGATTTTAGAGCAAGTCCGTCAAATGGCACATTGACCAACATTTTGACATGCAAGGTCTCTTCACCAACACTTCATGCTACCTCTTCACCAACACTTCATACTACCTCTTCACCAACACTTCATACTACCTCTTCACCAACACTTCATGCTGCCTCTTCACCAACACTTCATACTACCTCTTCACCAACACTTCATACTACCTCTTCACCAACACTTCATGCTGCCTCTTCACCAACACTTCATACTACCTCTTCACCAACACTTCATACTACCTCTTCACCAACACTTCATACTACCTCTTCACCAACACTTCATACTACCTCTTCACCAACACTTCATACTACCTCTTCACCAACACTTCATACTACCTCTTCACCAACACTTCATGCTGCCTCTTCACCAACACTTCATACTACCTCTTCACCAACACTTCATACTACCTCTTCACCAACACTTCATACCACCTCTTCACCAACACTTCATGCCACCTCTTCACCAACACTTCATACTACCTCTTCACCAACACTTCATACTACCTCTTCACCAACACTTCATGCTACCTCTTCACCAACACTTCATGCTGCCTCTTCACCAACACTTCATGCTACCTCTTCACCAACACTTCATACTACCTCTTCACCAACACTTCATACTACCTCTTCACCAACACTTCATGCTACCTCTTCACCAACACTTCATGCTACCTCTTCACCAACACTTCATGCTACCTCTTCACCAACACTTCATGCTACCTCTTCACCAACACTTCATGCTACCTCTTCACCAACACTTCATTGACATGCAAGGTCTCTTCACCAACACTTCATGCTACCTCTTCACCAACACTTCATTGACATGCAAGGTCTCTTCACCAACACTTCATGCTACCTCTTCACCAACACTTCTTCACCAACCTTCATACTACCTCTTCACCAACACTTCATGCTAACTCTTCACCAACACTTCATACTACCTCTTCACCAACACTTCATACTACCTCTTCACCAACACTTCATACTACCTCTTCACCAACACTTCATACTACCTCTTCACCAACACTTCATACTACCTCTTCACCAACACTTCATACTACCTCTTCACCAACACTTCATGCTACCTCTTCACCAACACTTCATGCTACCTCTTCATGCTGCCTCTTCACCAACACTTCATGCTACCAGTGGCAGCCTTCAGAGGATGTATTGAAATCAGCCAGGAGTGCAACTTCGACTGCTGTGAAGCCAAAATGAACTGGACTTTAAAAATTTGATCGCAACATTTATTGACCACGAATATGAAAGAAATTAATAGATGAAATTAATAGATGAAATTAATAGATGAAATTAATAGATGAAATTAATAGATTTGCTGTGAAAAAACACTGAAAAAAACACTGAAGAATTTAATTTTAATCCCCCCCCCCCCCCGTAAGTTAACTGTTTTCTGCACATGTGTCCCTCATTTTGGTCACAAAATGTTGGCAGGTATGGTGCTGTCCATGTGCGACTGCCCACATAAGGCTGGCCTGGTCACATCTGCTGGCTGTTTCATGACATCTTCATGCTAGGTACCCAAGGATGGCAGAGGATAGGGAGGCAGACGTTCATTGAAGCTGAAGAGTCCCCAAAAACCACAGAAGTCAAGAAGCCTCTAAACATTATCGATTAGGCTCATTGAGCACTTCCGCTTTCCAACTTGAAGGAGCTGCGGTTGATGTGATCGAGATCCGTAGGGAGTTTGAGGCAATGATCTCATATGCTGCTCAGTTCATCTCCTTATCTACTATGGAGTATCAGTCTATTTGGTGGAGGTCATTTCATGTGCCAAATTCTTCTGAGTGGTCAAATGTTTTGAGTCTTATTAGCCTTCTTTTCCCTCTTCCAGTGTCCAATGGTAAGCTTGAGCGAACCTTTCCCCCCTCATCAAGAGCAGCAAGAGAACCTCACTGGTAACAACACCCTAAATGACCTGCTGGTTCTGAAAGAGGACAAACTTCCACTGCAAGGTTTCCCCCCCGGATGCTGTTACATTCTTTATTGGAGTGCTAAGGTTAGAAAGCCTAGTTATGGTCGACGGAAGCAGCACAAGAAACGTATTGAAGTATCAGATGCCCCAACCTCTGACACGGACAGTAATGAGGAGGAGGAGGAAGAGAGCTGTTACTTGACGACTGGATACAGGATGACTGACGCAATCTGTTCCTTGCATTGTTCATTATAGAGTTTTATTGTGTTAGCACGCATTACTCGATGATTCGAGCTACACGTAAGTTGTAACTGTATGGCAGATCAAAGTGTGAGAATGGCAGAACAATTTTACTCAAGACTAATTGTCCGAACAGATTTTGGTTGTAATCTCCATGCATTGCATTTATAAAGGCACAGGACTTCAGAACTGGCATCTCTAAACTAACCCTTAGCTAATACTGACGAGTACAACAATTGTCTCGAAGATCAACTTTAAAATCTTTAACGACTTTCTAAACAATCACTTCAAATATATTTTCCCAGCGCTTCGGCTCGATCCTCTAGCCTTCATCGGGGACACTGAAATGCCAAGACCCAGTCAGGTGAGTTACCTCATACACAACTAACTCACGCTTGTCTTTAAAAACAAGTATGACAAGAACAAGTTGCATTAAGCATTGTTGGTCTTGTTTCTGATTGTTTCTTCCTTGTTGGTTTTGTTGTTTCTGTATGCTATAGTTGAGCAATGGAGGACTACGCCAAGTGTGAGCTTCACGGTCTCCGGCACTTTTCAAAACTTGTTTATTGCTGTTGTACACTACACAAACACGTACCATGTCTTGTTGTTTTGTTGATTGTGCCCATGTAGGGTCAGCTACAGCCTCCTCCAAGGACTTAGCAACAGTTGCACAGGAGAAATCATCTTTGTTGCTATTGTTGACTGCACCCATGTAGGGTCAGCTACAGCCTCCTCCAAGGACTTAGTAACAGTTGCACAGGAGAACTCATCTCTTGTTGCTATTGTTGACTGTGCCCATGTAGGGTCAGCTACAGCCTCCTCCAAGGACTTAGTAACAGTTGCACAGGAGAACTCATCTCTTGTTGCTATTGTTGACTGTGCCCATGTAGGGTCAGCTACAGCCTCCTCCAAGGACTTAGTAACAGTTGCACAGGAGAACTCATCTCTTGTTGCTATTGTTGACTGTGCCCATGTAGGGTCAGCTACAGCCTCCTCCAAGGACTTAGCAACAGTTGCACAGGAGAAATCATCTCTTGTTGCTATTGTTGACTGCACCCATGTTGGGTCAGCTACAGCCTCCTCCAAGGACTTGATAACAGTTGCACAGGAGAACTCATCTCTTGTTGCTATTGTTGACTGGGCCCATTAGGGTCAGCTACAGCCTCCTCCAAGGACTTTTCACTGAGGAAATCCATGCACCAAACAGCAGATGCCTTAGTCACCTTTAGACTGCTGGGTAAACAATCTCCCAGGAACGAGAACTCCACTAACCTAACAACAGAACTGAGCGAGGGTAATTCATTCTGCTTATAATAGCACGTGCAGTCTTTACTTGATTTTAATTTAAAAACAGCGCGTGCAGTCTTTACTTGATTTTAATTCTAAAACATACAGCACGTGCAGTCTTTACTTGATTTTAATTCTAAAAACAGCGCGTGCAGTCTTTACTTGATTTTAATTCTTAAACATACAGCACGTGCAGTCTTTACTTGATTTTAATTCTAAAACATACACGCAGTCTTTACTTGATTTTAATTCTAAAACAGCGCGTGAGATAGTTTGATTGCATCTCGACAACCACCACTACCCACCCACACCTTCGAGAAACAGAGTAGTCGTGGACGTGCATTGGAAGATTTGGAGTCATTAGGAACTAAAGTAGTTTTACTATTGCAGGCAAGTTAAGCGAGTGAGAAAACAGAGATATGCAGAAACGTTGATCTTGAGGATGAATTTCTCCTTGAAGACAATTTCCCCTTGAAGACAAATTTCTCTTTAAAGATGAATTTCACGGGGTTTTTTTCACACTTGCATTGGATTTTTTTTGCGCTGCCAGTTTAAAACCTTAGCGAAGGATTTAAGACACGCTGCGTGTCTAAACATCTGCTGAAACCACATTCAGGTAGTTAGAAGCTGCCGATGCGAATTTTAACTAAGATATATATATGAGCTTTAGAGTTTTGCCGCCGGCCATTTTCAAACAGGGTCAACCCAATAGGGAGTGCTGTTGCACTTCCCTGCATGAACACGAATGATTTGAACTGTTATAAAAGAAAAAGAAAAAAAGAAAGATCAACATCTACTAACACTTTATCTCCGACAAGCCGATTAAGAAATGACAGCTTAATGTTCTTCGACTTGGTAGCAATGCTTTGATCCTTCCTTACACAGGACCACTATTCTCAGATCATATCGCAGAGAAGAGAAAAGCAAGACTGGCCGGATTTGAACCAGGGATCTTGTCTAACCAAGTACAGGCTGACAAAAGATTATCCACAAGATTACATGTATAGCAGAGTCTTTGACAGGGTTGATTGTGGACTTTCCAGTGCACAAGGTCTGTCCACTGTGCCACGTGCTCATAGATTGATTGACAGTCACCATTGCTAGCCTTCATAAAGAAACCAAATGAGTAGTTAGCCATCCAAGCAGCAGTCAGCAGAGTTATATAGAAAGAACACGGGACCGTCTGAGTTATAGAAACAACACAGGACCGTCACAGTTATAGAAACAACACGGAACCATCAGAGTTATAGAGACAACACAGGGCGGCTGAGTTATAGAAACAACACATGACCATCAGAGTTATAGAAACAACACGGGACCGTTAGAGTTATAGAAACAACACGGGACCGTCAGAGTTATAGAAACAACACGGGACGGCTGAGTTATAGAAACAACACGGGACCATCAGAGTTATAGAAACAACACAGGACGGCTGAGTTATAGAAACAACACATGACCATCAGAGTTATAGAAACAACACGGGACCATCAGAGTTATAGAAACAACACGGGACCATCAGAGTTATAGAAACAACACGGGACGGCTGAGTTATAGAAACAACACATGACCATCAGAGTTATAGAAACAACACGGGACCATCAGAGTTATAGAAACAACACGGGACCATCAGAGTTATAGAAACAACACGGGACGGCTGAGTTATAGAAACAACACATGACCATCAGAGTTATAGAAACAACACGGGACCGTCAGAGTTATAGAAACAACACATGACCATCAGAGTTATAGAAACAACACATGACCATCAGAGTTATAGAAACAACACGGGACCGTCAGAGTTATAGAAACAACACGGGACCATCAGAGTTATAGAAACAACACATGACCATCAGAGTTATAGAAACAACACGGGACCGTCAGAGTTATAGAAACAACACTGGACCGTCAGAGTTATAGAAACAACACAGGACCATCAGAGTTATAGAAACAACACGGGACCATCAGAGTTATAGAAACAACACGGGACCGTCAGAGTTATAGAAACAACACATGACCATCAGGGTTATAGAAACAACACGGGACCGTCAGAGTTATAGAAACAACACGGCAGAGTTATAGAAACACCACATGACCACCAGAGTTATAGAAATACCACAGGACCATCAGAGTTATAGAAACAACACGGGACCATCAGAGTTATAGAAACAACATGGGACCATCAGAGTTATAGAAACAATACGGGACCGTTAGAGTTATAGAAACAACATGGGACCATCAGAGTTATAGAAACACCACATGACCATCAGAGTTATAGAAACAACACGGGACCATCAGAGTTATAGAAACAACACAGGACGGCTGAGTTATAGAAACAACATGGGACCATCAGAGTTATAGAAACAACACAGGACCGTCAGAGTTATAGAAACAACACGGGACCATCAGAGTTATAGAAACAACATGGGACCGTCAGAGTTATAGAAACAACACGGGACCATCAGAGTTATAGAAACAACACATGACCATCAGAGTTATAGAAACAACACGGGACCGTCAGAGTTATAGAAACAACACTGGACCGTCAGAGTTATAGAAACAACACAGGACCATCAAAGTTATAGAAACAACACGGGACCATCAGAGTTATAGAAACAACACGGGACCGTCAGAGTTATAGAAACAACACATGACCATCAGAGTTATAGAAACAACACATGACCATCAGAGTTATAGAAACAACACGGGACCGTCAGAGTTATAGAAACAACACGGCAGAGTTATAGAAACACCACATGACCACCAGAGTTATAGAAACAACACAGGACCATCAGAGTTATAGAAACAACACGGGACCATCAGAGTTATAGAAACAACATGGGACCATCAGAGTTATAGAAACAATACGGGACCGTTAGAGTTATAGAAACAACATGGGACCATCAGAGTTATAGAAACACCACATGACCATCAGAGTTATAGAAACAACACGGGACCATCAGAGTTATAGAAACAACACAGGACGGCTGAGTTATAGAAACAACATGGGACCATCAGAGTTATAGAAACAACACAGGACCGTCAGAGTTATAGAAACAACACGGGACCATCAGAGTTATAGAAACAACACGGGACGGCTGAGTTATAGAAACAACACATGACCATCAGAGTTATAGAAACAACACATGACCATCAGAGTTATAGAAACAACACGGGACCATCAGAGTTATAGAAACAACACGGGACCATCAGAGTTATAGAAACAACACGGGACGGCTGAGTTATAGAAACAACACATGACCATCAGAGTTATAGAAACAACACGCGACCGTCAGAGTTATAGAAACAACACATGACCATCAGAGTTATAGAAACAACACATGACCATCAGAGTTATAGAAACAACACGGGACCGTCAGAGTTATAGAAACAACACGGGACCATCAGAGTTATAGAAACAACACATGACCATCAGAGTTATAGAAACAACACGGGACCGTCAGAGTTATAGAAACAACACTGGACCGTCAGAGTTATAGAAACAACACAGGACCATCAGAGTTATAGAAACAACACGGGACCATCAGAGTTATAGAAACAACACGGGACCGTCAGAGTTATAGAAACAACACATGACCATCAGAGTTATAGAAACAACACGGGACCATCAGAGTTATAGAAACAACACGGGACCGTCAGAGTTATAGAAACAACACATGACCATCAGAGTTATAGAAACAACACATGACCATCAGAGTTATAGAAACAACACGGGACCGTCAGAGTTATAGAAACAACACGGCAGAGTTATAGAAACACCACATGACCACCAGAGTTATAGAAACAACACAGGACCATCAGAGTTATAGAAACAACACGGGACCATCAGAGTTATAGAAACAACATGGGACCATCAGAGTTATAGAAACAATACGGGACCGTTAGAGTTATAGAAACAACATGGGACCATCAGAGTTATAGAAACACCACATGACCATCAGAGTTATAGAAACAACACGGGACCATCAGAGTTATAGAAACAACACAGGACGGCTGAGTTATAGAAACAACATGGGACCATCAGAGTTATAGAAACAACACAGGACGGCTGAGTTATAGAAACAACACGGGACCGTCAGAGTTATAGAAACAACATGGGACCGTCAGAGTTATAGAAACACCACATGACCATCAGAGTTATAGAAACAACACGGGACCATCAGAGTTATAGAGACAACAGTTCCACTGCGCTGAATTTGTTCTGAGATCCCCCCCCTCCCCCCACAAGCTACACACCTCGTCCACAACATCATGAAATATAACCCACTTGAATTAATTTTTGAGTTCTCTCTAAGAGGCTTGTGTGTGTGTGTGTGCGTGCGTGTGTGCATGTGTGTGAAAACACCAAACCTTAACCCCTCCCCCCGCTTGCCTGCACTTACCTTGATCAAGTACTGCTCCTTGATCCTAGCTCTGTCGTAGCACACATTGTGTCCTACCACAAGCCTGGCCTTGGTCCACGTACCTTTAGCCTCTGCCTTTCCAGCAGGCATCTCCAATGGAATGAGGTCATTCATGTTGGTACCCTGCACGTTGAAATAATCTTGGGAAGAGAATAGCCTCTGGCTCACCCATGAATACCACCCGCGAGGAGAGACTGCCACGGCCAGAATCGGTTGCGGACTGTCACACACACATGTTTCTACGTCCAGCACAAGGGCACTGTCAGAAGGACATGGAATAGATATCGCCTCCCCTGTTTCCAGATCGTACTTTGTCCAGCCTTCCCTTTCACTCCACTTGTGGGGCATGGGCAGGAGCGTTGTCTGGACCAGCTGCATTGCAAGGTCAAGGTAATCCTGGCTCTGTACACTGGCAATAATCCGAAAGTGGTCCTCTATATTCTGTCCGTACACTGGTGGAAGCTTAATGTCAACATCTGGAAATGTGCTCCCTTTCTTCCCCCAGAGTCCATGCTCTACCAGATGATTTATGCTCTTCTTCACTGCCTCCTCATCGTCATCATTCCCTTTTCTTTCTTTGAACAACTGCCGGTGAAGTGGCTTTGATAGCATCTGGATATCTAGCCGACTCACTCTGCGGATGCTCTCGTCCTGGGACATTAGCCTGCTCCATTGAAGACCAGGCAGTCTGAATTTTGCAGGATAAGGTCTCATTAAAATTTCCACCAAGAAACACAGGTAAATCTTCATGAGTGGACCGAAGGGCAACCCACACTCCGCACCAAGTCAAACATGTACACAAAATCAGCATCAACAACCAGAGGTTCCTGGTAGTAACCACGTGTGCAAGCAGTGGACTTTGCACTTGTAAGCAAACTCGTCGAGTCCAACTTCTATGGCTAAATGGACTCGAATGAGTTGCTTGCTGAAACGGTAGGGGGTACATGGTTTTCTAAGCCGGCAGTGTGTACGGAGCTAGGTCCAGATGAATTGCAGCCAGATCCTGCCTGGGGCTGTCAACCCTAATCCTTGCTCGCTGGCCACTGGCTACTGCTCTGGAAACCCTTTCGTGGTAAGAGCTATTAGCTTGTACGACCAATACGGCTGTAGTTATAACCACTGGGACGCTAGCTTTGTAAATCATCCCACCCTTCTGTCCTCTCCCTCCTTCCCATTTTCCTCTCCCTCTTTCCCATTTTCCTATCTCTGACTCATGTTTTCACTTCCTCCATTATTCATCCCTATCCTCCATATTCTCCCTCCCTGACTCTCAGGTTTATGCCTCTGGTAAAGATGTGATCTTGTTGGATAGTCGTCTACAGCATGTACAGACAATATTTGGCAGCAACTGTGGCTACGGAGAGACGAAAGTTTCCTGCATTCACTGTGCAGAGACAACAGGAAGGCTAGCTGTAGCATGGGGATCAGAAGTTGTGATTTTTGAAGCATCACCAGTTGAGGAATTGAATGGAAAAGATGAAAGTCTAGAGAAAAAGGTAGTGCTTGGGACAGAGGGGAGGGGATGATGGGCAACCATGCTCAGGTGCCAGAGGAAGTTACAGTGCATGCCAGAAATGCTAGATCAACATCCCTGAGTTTAGCAGGTTGAAGAAGGTCGAATGTAATTGCAGTTGCTTTCAAGGGGACATATGGAATATACAAGGCTGGTTTTGTGTTGCATTGCTTTGTGTCGAATGGTGTTGGCATCTTGTGAAGTGCATTCAGCATTGCTTTGAGGCATATCAGAGAGTGTTTGAGTAATTTTGGTAGGTCAGAGAGTGCAGGAGTCATTGTGAGAGTGCTGGAGTCATTGTGGCATAGCAGTGAGTGCTGGAGTCATTGTGGAGTCATTGTGGCATACCAGTGAGTGCAGGAGTCATTGTGGCATACCAGTGAGTGCTGGAGTCATTGTGGCATACCAGAGAGTGCTGGAGTCATTGTGGCATACCAGTGAGTGCTAGAGTCATTATGGCTTACCAGAGAGTGCTGGAGTCATTGTGGCATACCAGAGAGTGCTGGAGTCATTGTGGCATACCAGTGAGTGCTGGAGTCATTGTGGAGTCATTGTGGCATGCCAGTGAGTGCAGGAGTCATTGTGGCATACCAGTGAGTGCTGGAGTCATTGTGGCATACCAGAGAGTGCTGGAGTCATTGTGGCATACCAGTGAGTGCTAGAGTCATTATGGCTTACCAGAGAGTGCTGGAGTCATTGTGGCATACCAGAGAGTGCTGGAGTCATTGTGGCATACCAGTGAGTGCTGGAGTCATTGTGGCATACCAGAGAGTGCTGGAGTCATTGTGGCATACCAGAGAGTGCTGGAGTCATTGTGGCATACCAGTGAGTGCTAGAGTCATTGTGGCATGTCAGAGAGTGCTGGAGTCATTGTGGCATACCAGAGAGTGCTGGGGTCATTGTGGCATACCAGAGAGTGCTGGAGTCATTGTGGCATACCAGTGAGTGCTGGAGTCATTGTGGCATACCAGAGAGTGCTGGAGTCATTGTGGCATATAAGAGAGTGCTGGAGTCATTGTGGCATGTCAGTGAGTGCTGGAGTCATTGTGGCATACCAGTGAGTGCTGGAGTCATTGTGGCATACCAGAGAGTGCTGGAGTCATTGTGGCATACCAGTGAGTGCTGGAGTCATTGTGGCATACCAGAGAGTGCTGGAGTCATTGTGGCATACCAGTGAGTGCTGGAGTCATGGTGGTATACCAGTGAGTGCTAGAGTCATTGTGGCATGTCAGAGAGTGCTGGAGTCATTGTGGCATACCAGAGAGTGCTGGAGTCATGGTGGTATACCAGTGAGTGCTAGAGTCATTGTGGCATGTCAGAGAGTGCTGGAGTCATTGTGGCATACCAGTGAGTGCTGGAGTCATTGTGGCATACCAGAGAGTGCTGGAGTCATTGTGGCATACCAGAGAGTGCTGGAGTCATTGTGGCATACCAGTGAGTGCTAGAGTCATTGTGGCATGTCAGAGGGTGCTGGAGTCATTGTGGCATACCAGAGAGTGCTGGGGTCATTGTGGCATACCAGTGAGTGCTGGAGTCATTGTGGCATACCAGTAAGTGCTGGAGTCATTGTGGCATACCAGTGAGTGCTGGAGTCATTGTGGCATACCAGAGAGTGCTGGAGTCATTGTGGCATACCAGTGAGTGCTAGAGTCATTGTGGCATGTCAGAGAGTGCTGGAGTCATTGTGGCATACCAGAGAGTGCTGGGGTCATTGTGGCATACCAGAGAGTGCTGGAGTCATTGTGGCATACCAGAGAGTGCTGGAGTCATTGTGGCATATAAGAGAGTGCTGGAGTCATTGTGGCATGTCAGTGAGTGCTGGAGTCATTGTGGCATACCAGTGAGTGCTGGAGTCATTGTGGCATACCAGTGAGTGCTGGAGTCATTGTGGCATACCAGAGAGTGCTGGAGTCATTGTGGCATACCAGTGAGTGCTGGAGTCATTGTGGCATACCAGTGAGTGCTGGAGTCATTGTGGCATACCAGTGAGTGCTGGAGTCATTGTGGCATACCAGAGAGTGCTGGAGTCATTGTGGCATACCAGTGAGTGCTGGAGTCATTGTGGCATACCAGTGAGTGCTGGAGTCATTGTGGCATACCAGAGAGTGCTGGAGTCATTGTGGCATACCAGAGAGTGCTGGAGTCATTGTGGCATATCAGAGAGTGCTGGAGTCATTGGGGCATATCAGAGAGTGCTGGAGTCATTGTGGCATACCAGAGAGTGCTGGAGTCATTGTGGCATACCAGAGAGTGTTGGAGTCATTGTGGTAGTCCATGGGCAGGGCGTCTATCCTCCTAAAGGCCTAACAGCTGTAACTCACTTTGGCAGCTTCTTAACATCTTAGGCTATCTCTTCAGCAATTTGTAAGTACAGAAGAACTCCCTGCACACCCTCAAATAGAATAACTCCGTGTGCCTCAAATGGAATAACTCTTTGCAAGCCACAAATCTTTCGCCAAGCAACAATATATATATTAAAATGTGGTACGGGGTGTAACCTCCTTGCAAATGTGATGTTCATCCGCTCACTAGACTTGTATATGTAATAATGTCCCATGAAGGTTTTGCTCCAATTGTGATGTGGTAAAGTGTATAAATAATAAAAAATACAATACCAGTATAAAGAGAGAGAGAGTAATGAATGGAAACAAGGATGTGTCCATCGTTTTTGACCACACCTTCAATTCCTTAACTGCAATATTATAGCTATTACATTGTTGTACACGGATTTTTCAGGTAAAAGGTCATTAGGTTCATGTCTCAGACAGGTAAAGGGATGTAGGTGTAGATGATGGGCACATGCTTGTTTTCATCATTATGCCGGTCAAATACACCCTTTTCTCTGCCCAGTTTGTGTTGGAGTGAGTGCATATGAAGTGATCAGTGCGATGATGATGGTCAATTCTTGACTGATGCCTTAGTAACTCCCACATTCAATGGGTCCACAAATGTAAAATACCAAAGGATTGTCAGGAAATGATGGGTGCTTGGATATTCTGAAATCTATTTACATTGGCATCAGTTGCAAAATTTACACTATGACCAAATTCTAAGTAATTCGTCTATTGTGAAACCAGAAGAAGAGGATGTGTAACTAGGGGTATGTAACTATGGCAGTATGTATCTATGGTAGGTAGTATTTATGTAACTATGGATATGTAACTATGGTAGGTAGTATTTATGAACTATTAGGTATGTAACTATGGTAGGTAGTATTTATGTAACTATGGTAACTATAAGTATGTAACTATGTTAGGTAGTATGTATGTAACTATTGTATGTAACTATGGATATGTATCTATGGTAGGTAGTGTAGTATTATGTAACTGGGTATGTAATTATGGTTGGAAGTATGTTATGGGTAACTGGATTTGTAAACTATGGTAGGTGTATGGGTATATAGCTATGGGTTGTAACTATAATAGGTGCTATGGGTATGTATCTATGTTAGGTAGTATGTGTGTAACTATGGGTATGTATCTATGTTAAGTAGTATGGGTATGTAGGTATGTATCAATCTATAGTAGATAGAATGAGTATGTAAATATGTAAACTATGTTAGGTGTATGACTGAGTTGTAACTACTGTAGATAGTGTGGGTATGTAACCTATGGTAGTAGTATGGATATGTAACTATGGGTATGTAACTAGGCAGGTAGTATGAGTATGTGGGTATGTAACTATGGACATGTGTAGTAGGTTGTATGTAAAGGTTGTGGCTAGTGTGAGTATGTGGGTATGTAACTATAAGTAACGCCTCAAATAGAATACCCCCCTGTGTGCTTCAAATAATAAGTCACAGTACTAATTCCATTTTGTGTGTAGCACAAGACCATTACAAGAGGCCAATAAAGTTTTCTTTGACAAAACGAAGTCCATTACATGTGAGAGGAGCTGTGACAAATGTTATTCCATCGATAATGTTATGTTTTGATAAAGTCTCAACGAACTCTCAGTTGACATAATGAAATTACAATGACCTTCTCAATAATCAACTTGAATTTTATCTCTAACTAGACTTCATCCTTCATCAGGAATAATGAGATGCTAAGAATCATGTGAGCTTGTTATATATCAGTAGCTAGCTATTCACCATGTGATACAAACCACACCCTGGCACACGCGTCCAGCACGTGAACTGGATGTGAAAAAATAAAATAAAGATATAATAGCTAAACTTGGAATTGCCGTGACGGCGTATCTATGTGTGTATCTATGCACCTACATTAAGTGACATGGTGTAACTATGTGTGTATCTATGCACCTACGTTCAGTGACATGGCGTATCCATGTATGTATCTATGCACCTACGTTCAGTGACATGGTGTATCTATGTGTGTAACTGTGCACCTACGTTCAGTGACATGGTGTATCTATGTATGTAACTATGCACCTACGTTCAGTGACATGGCATATCTATGTGTGTATCTATGCACCTACGTTCAGTGACATGGTGTATCTATGTGTGTAACTATGCACCTACGTTCAGTGACATGGCATATCTATGTGTGTAACTGTGCACCTACGTTCAGTGACATGGTGTATCTATGTGTGTATCTATGCACCTACGTTCAGTGACATGGTGTATCTATGTATGTAACTATGCACCTACGTTCAGTGACATGGTGTATCTATGTGTGTAACTATGCACCTACGTTCAGTGACATGGCATATCTATGTGTGTAACTGTGCACCTACGTTCAGTGACATGGCGTATCTATGTGTGTAACTATGCACCTACGTTCAGTGACATGGCGTATCTATGTGTGTATCTATGCACCTACGTTCAGTGACATGGTGTATCTATGTGTGTAACTATGCACCTACGTTCAGTGACATGGTGTATCTATGTGTGTAACTATGCACCTACGTTCAGTGACATGGCGTATCTATGTGTGTAACTATGCACCTACGTTCAGTGACATGGTGTATCTATGTATGTAACTATGCACCTACGTTCAGTGACATGGTGTATCTATGTGTGTAACTATGCACCTACGTTCAGTGACATGGCGTATCCATGTATGTAACTATGCACCTACGTTCAGTGACATGGCGTATCCATGTATGTAACTATGCACCTACGTTCAGTGACATGGTGTATCCATGTATGTATCTATGCACCTACGTTCAGTGACATGGTGTATCTATGTATGTGTGTATCTGTGCACCTACGTTCAGTGACATGGCATATCTATGTGTGTATCTATGCACCTACGTTCAGTGACATGGTGTATCTATGTGTGTATCTATGCACCTACGTTCAGTGACATGGTGTATCTATGTATGTAACTATGCACCTGCGTTCAGTGACATGGCGTATCCATGTATGTATCTATGCACCTACGTTCAGTGACATGGTGTATCTATGTGTGTAACTATGCACCTACGTTCAGTGACATGGTGTATCTATGTGTGTATCTATGCACCTACGTTCAGTGACATGGCATATCTATGTGTGTATCTATGCACCTACGTTCAGTGACATGGTGTATGTATGTATGTAACTATGCACCTGCGTTCAGTGACATGGTGTATCTATGTATGTAACTATGCACCTACGTTCAGTGACATGGTGTATCTATGTGTGTAACTATGCACCTACGTTCAGTGACATGGTGTATCTATGTGTGTAACTATGCACCTACGTTCAGTGACATGGTGTATCTATGTGTGTAACTATGCACCTACGTTCAGTGACATGGTGTATCTATGTGTGTAACTATGCACCTACGTTCAGTGACATGGTGTATATATGTGTGTAATTATGCACCTACGTTCAGTGACATGGTGTATCTATGTGTGTAACTATGCACCTACGTTCAGTGACATGGTGTATCTATGTGTGTAACTATGCACCTACGTTCAGTGACATGGTGTATCTATGTGTGTATCTATGCACCTACGTTCAGTGACAGCGTATCTATGTGTGTAACTATGCACCTACGTTCAGTGACATGGTGTATCTATGTATGTAACTATGCACCTACGTTCAGTGACATGGCGTATCCATGTATGTAACTATGCACCTACGTTCAGTGACATGGTGTATCTATGTGTGTATCTATGCACCTACGTTCAGTGACATGGTGTATCTACAGTATGTGTGTAACTGTGCACCTACGTTCAGTGACATGGCGTATCTGTGTGTAACTGTGCACCTACGTTCAGTGACATGGCGTTTCTGTGTGTAACTGTGCACCTACGTTCAGTGACATGGTGTATCTATGTGTGTATCTATGCACCTACGTTCAGTGACATGGTGTATCTATGTGTGTAACTATGCACCTACGTTCAGTGACATGGTGTATCTATGTGTGTAACTTGCACCTACGTTCAGTGACATGGTGTATCTATGTGTGTAACTATGCACCTACGTTCAGTGACATGGTGTATCTATGTATGTATCTATGCACCTACGTTCAGTGACATGGTGTATCTATGTATGTATCTATGCACCTACGTTCAGTGACATGGTGTATCTATGTGTGTAACTATGCACCTACGTTCAGTGACATGGCGTATCTGTGTGTAACTGTGCACCTACGTTCAGTGACATGGCGTATCTATGTGTGTAACTTGCACCTACGTTCAGTGACATGGTGTATCTATGTATGTAACTATGCACCTACGTTCAGTGACATGGTGTATCTATGTGTGTAACTATGCACCTGCGTTCAGTGACATGGTGTATCTATGTGTGTAACTATGCACCTACGTTCAGTGACATGGCGTATCTATGTGTGTAACTATGCACCTACGTTCAGTGACATGGTGTATCTATGTGTGTAACTATGCACCTGCGTTCAGTGACATGGTGTATCTATGTGTGTATCTATGCACCTACGTTCAGTGACATGGCATATCTATGATTGTATCTATGCACCTACGTTCAGTGCCATGGCGTATCCATGTATGTATCTATGCACCTACGCTCAGTGACATGGCATATCTATATGTATCTATGCACCTACGTTCAGTGACATGGTGTATCTATGTGTGTAACTATGCACCTACGTTCAGTGACATGGTGTATCTATGTATGTGTGTATCTGTGCACCTACGTTCAGTGACATGGTGTATCTATGTGTGTAACTATGCACCTACGTTCAGTGACATGGCATATCTATGTATGTAATTGTGCACCTACGTTCAGTGACATGGTGTATCTATGTGTGTAACTATGCACCTACGTTCAGTGACATGGTGTATCTATGTGTGTAACTATGCACCTACGTTCAGTGACATGGTGTATCTATGGATGTAACTGTGCACCTACGTTCAGTGACATGGCATATCTATGTATGTAACTGTGCACCTACGTTCAGTGACATGGCGTATCTATGTGTGTATCTATGCACCTACGTTCAGTGACATGGTGTATCTATGTATGTAACTATGCACCTACGTTCAGTGACATGGTGTATCTATGTGTGTATCTATGCACCTACGTTCAGTGACATGGTGTATCTATGTATGTAACTATGCACCTACGTTCAGTGACATGGTGTATCTATGTGTGTATCTATGCACCTACGTTCAGTGACATGGTGTATCTATGTGTGTAACTATGCACCTACGTTCAGTGACATGGTGTATCTATGTGTGTAACTATGCACCTACGTTCAGTGACATGGCGTATCTATGTGTGTAACTATGCACCTACGTTCAGTGACATGGTGTATCTATGTGTGTAACTATGCACCTACGTTCAGTGACATGGTGTATCTATGTGTGTAACTATGCACCTACGTTCAGTGACATGGTGTATCTATGTGTGTAACTATGCACCTACGTTCAGTGACATGGCATATCTATGTGTGTAACTATGCACCTACGTTCAGTGACATGGTGTATCTATGTGTGTATCTATACACCTACGTTCAGTGACATGGTGTATCTATGTGTGTATCTATACACCTACGTTCAGTGACATGGTGTATCTATGTGTGTAACTATGCACCTACGTTCAGTGACATGGTGTATCTATGTGTGTATCTATACACCTACGTTCAGTGACATGGTGTATCTATGTATGTAACTATGCACCTACGTTCAGTGACATGGTGTATCTATGTGTGTATCTATACACCTACGTTCAGTGACATGGTGTATCTATGTATGTAACTATGCACCTACGTTCAGTGACATGGCATATCTATGTGTGTATCTATGCACCCACGTTCAGTGACATGGTGTATCTGTGTGTAACTATGCACCTACGTTCAGTGACATGGTGTATCTATGTGTGTATCTATGCACCTACGTTCAGTGACATGGTGTATCTATGTGTGTATCTATGCACCTACTTTCACCCATAAAAAATATGAAGAGGTCTCCCATCTTACGTAAATCAGGATTGATTGTTATAGTGAAGAGAATAATCGTGGGAACTCCTGGCAGAGATTCGAAGCTAGACAGGCTGGCTGTGCTGCGAGAGCGGGCTGCATGGTTAATAGCTGATGTGACCCTTACCAGACAGTGGAACAAGCTGTCCTGAAATAGGACCACAACAAACCAATAACCCCCCGCAAGCCCTCCAAAACCACTTCCCCCACAGGCTGCACAGGAAGGTGAGAACGTGCTGCATGCTGACAGAAAAGGATGGTGCCCATAGTTACTCCTTTCATCAACATGCTCTAGTTTTTCTCTTTTTCTTTGCTCACCACTCAATGCCTAGCACTCATTACTAGTATTAGAAGACTCCTCATGTTGGAGGGATCCTCATATTAGAAGGCTCCTCATATTCGAAGGCTCCTCATATTAGAAGGCTCCTCATATTAGAAGGCTCCTCATATTAGAAGGCTCCTCATATTAGAAGGCTCCTCATCAGAACGCTCCTCATATTAGAGGGCTTCTCATATTAGAAGGCTCCTCATATTAGAAGGCTCCTCACATTAGAAGGCTCCTCATATTAGAAGGCTCCTCATATTAGAAGGCTCCTCATATTAGAAGGCTCCTCATCAGAACGCTCCTCATATTAGAAGGCTCCTCATATTAGAAGGCTCCTCATATTAGAAGGCTCCTCATATTAGAAGGCTCCTCATATTAGAAGGCTCCTCGTATTAGAAGGCTCCTCATATTAGAAGGCTCCTCATTAAAAGGCTTCTCATATTAGAAGGCTTCTCATTATTTGAAGGCTCCTCATATTAGACAGCTCCTCATATTAGAAGGCTCCTCATATTAGAAGGCACCTCATATTAGAAGGCTCCTCATATCAGAAGGCTCCTCACATTAGAAGGCTCCTCATATTAGAAGGCTTCTCATATTAGAAGGCTCCTCATATTAGAAGGCTCCTCATATTAGAAGGCTCCTCATATTAGAAGGCTCCTCATATTAGAAGGCTCCTCATATTAGAAGGCTCCTCATATTAGAAGGCTCCTCATTAAAAGGCTTCTCATATTAGAAGGCTTCTCATTATTTGAAGGCTCCTCATATTAGACGGCTCCTCATATTAGAAGGCTCCTCATGTTAGAAGGCTCCTCGTATTAGAAGGCTCCTCATGTTAGAAGACTCCTCATATTGGAAGGAATTCCAACAGTTTCAACTATTGTGGCATCTTATCCAAGGCTCCACGTTTGGAAGAAGGCTCTCCCAAGTAAGAAAGGATGCCACAATCTTCTCCCTTGCTAGAATCATCTTCACACGAGTCAAGAGTACTCCTCTCGCTCGACTTAGTTACCTCGTCAATTTAGGGGTGGGTGGGCAATACCTGTGAACTCACCCTTTAGTTACTGGGAAGTGAAGCACTTCAAATTAAGTGAGCAGGAAATAAACTATTTCATGTCATAAAAATTACGGCTCATAGATGATCCCACTTGTTTTTTTCTTCTATTGACGAAACCCAGAGCACTATATGGCTCTGTTGACGGTGAGTGGGTTAAGCCAGAAGCAAAGTGTTTAGAGCAGTCTACTGGGCATGTGCAGGCCTTTAGCACTATCGGAAATAATTTTCGTGAACGATATCCAAGTAGCTCTAGTAGGCATTTACTGCTGGTTAATGGGTCAAAATTGCCCAACTAAAGTTAGCTCTAGTAGGCATTTACTGCTGGTTAATGGTCAAAATTGCCTAACTAAAGTTAGCTCTAGTAGGCATTTACTGCTGGTTAATGGGTCAAAATTGCCTAACTAAAGTTAGCTCTAGTAGGCTGGTTAATGGGTCAAAATTGCCCAACTAAAGTTAGCTCTAGTAGGCATTTACTGCTGGTTAATGGTCAAAATTGCCCAACTAAAGTGCCCAACTAAAGTTAGCTCTAGTAGGCATTTACTGCTGGTTAATGGGTCAAAATTGCCCAACTAAAGTTAGCTCTAGTAGGCATTTACTGCTGGTTAATGGGTCAAAATTGCTCCACTAAAGTAGCTCTAGTAGGCTGGTCAATGGGTCAAAATTGCCCAACTAAAGTTAGCTCTAGTAGGCATATACTGCTGGTTAATGGGTCAAAATTGCCCAACTAAAGTTAGCTCTAGTAGGCATTTACTGCTGGTTAATGGTCAAAATTGCCCAACTAAAGTGCCCAACTAAAGTTAGCTCTAGTAGGCATTTACTGCTGGTTAATGGGTCAAAATTGCCCAACTAAAGTTAGCTCTAGTAGGCATTTACTGCTGGTTAATGGGTCAAAATAGCTCCACTAAAGTAGCTCTAGTAGGCTGGTCAATGGGTCAAAATTGCCCAACTAAAGTTAGCTCTAGTAGGCATTTACTGCTGGTTAATGGGTCAAAATTGCCCAACTAAAGTTAGCTCTAGTAGGCATATACTGCTGGTTAATGGGTCAAAATTGCCCATCTAAAGTTAGCTCTAGTAGGATTTACTGCTGGTTAATGGGTCAAAATTGCCCAACTAAAGTTAGCTCTAATAGGTATTTACTGCTGGTAAATGGGTCAAAATTGCCCAACTAAAGTTAGCTCTAATAGGTATTTACTGCTGGTTAATGGTAAAAAATACCCAACTAAAGTTAGCTCTAATAGGTATTTACTGCTGGTTAATGGGTCAAAATTACCCAACTAATCACATTCTCTAATTCATTCGCCTAAGTCTCTAATACAATCTCTTTCAAATTTAATTGTCTCTAAACATATTCTCTAATTATCTTACAGTTTGTTAATTAATATAGTCTCCAATTATCATAGTCTTTTACCTCTGTGTGGAACTGCATCTCTAATTAACTGCAGTTGGTTCTTATTAATTAACCTGGTTAACCAAGTGTCTTACTAACTATTTGTTTGTTGTTAATTGCTGGTGTTTCTAACAGTTTCTCTTCGAGTGGAACGTGGTACAGACCCAAAGTCTGGATCATACCGTCTTTAGTGTCTGTTGGAGCAGGGATGGGCTACGCCTCCTCACAGGAGGGGCATGTCTTATCCTGTGGGAGGACCACACACAGCCGTTGGATGTGGGTGACGCGGAGCAGGCTGTAGATGACGGAATGGAGGATTGGAGGAGGATGTGCATTCTGGAGATTATCTGGAGGTGTGACATGGCCAACCCTTTATCTCATGTCAAGTTTTCGCCATACTGCAACCTCTTCGCCACTTGCGGCCAGGTGTGTGTGTGCATGTGTGTGTGTGTGTGTGCGAGGTAGAGCCAGGTTTCAATTTGATGAGTCCCCTAGAAGTTTCTGGTGCATGTTGTTTATTCTGCTAGTGTAGGCAATGCCACAGTTTGCGTATATTTCGTTGTTAAATAACTTTGAGTTTAACCACAAAAATATATCTCACGAAATAAGAGGATGAATAATTAGAACACAAAGTTGAAATAAAAAATATATAATTGAAAATAGGCAACATGTGCGCAGCCATAGGCAACATGTGTGCAGCCATGTTCCCAGATCTTCCCATGCCTCCCTGCCAGAGCCTGTATTTGCCATGGGATTACTGTAGGTCTGCTATCATCCTCTCTACCCTCACGAGGGCTGGGAGGGGGGGGGGCAGATCATGAGGCTGGGGACGAGAAGCACAAGAAGAAAATGTCTGCACACAACAGTTTGGGGTTGTTGCTGCTATTGTTGTTGATGCTGTTGTTGCTGCTGTTGTTGTTATGTATGAAATGTTGTGGCATGATGTGTATCTTTCTGTTTTTAGGATGACTGTCTAGTCAAGATCTGGTATCCTGTTCATGTGGAGGGTACTGGCATTGGCACTCCGCCCAATCACTCCTTCTGCTATGTGGCACACCCACAATCGGTCCGAGGGTTTGTCTGGCGTAGAATTACTCCCAGTCTCCCAAGGTCAGTTTGCAAAGCCTACCAGGAGTATGTAACTTGCAGTGGAGTATATACAGATGAGTTCTTATAGAACATCATAATTTGTGCCAGGTACTGCTTAAATGCTAGTTTTGTGTGCCATGATGAGCATGTTCAGTTACATGCTAGCCCAGGGATGCCAGCCCAGGGGTGCTAGCCCAGGGATGCCAGCCCAGGGATGCCAGCCCAGGGATGCCAGCCCAGGGATGCCAGCCCAGCCCAGGGATGCCAGCCCAGCCCAGGGATGCCAGCCCAGGAATGCTAGCCCAGGGATGCCAGCCCAGGGATGCCAGCCCAGGGATGCCAGCCCAGGGATGCCAGCCCAGGGGTGCTAGCCCAGGCATGCCAGCCCAGGCATGCCAGCCCAGGGATGCCAGCCCAGGGATGCCAGCCCAGGGATGCCAGCCCAGGGATGCTAGCCCAGGGATGCCAGCCCAGGGATGCTAGCCCAGGGATGCTAGCCCAGGCATGCCAGCCCAGGGATGCCAGCCCAGGGATGCCAGCCCAGGGGTGCTAGCCCAGGGATGCCAGCCCAGGGATGCCAGCCCAGGGATGCCAGCCCAGGGGTGCCAGCCCAGGGGTGCTAGCCTATCCCAGGGATGCCAGCCCAGGGATGCCAGCCCAGGGGTGCCAGCCCAGGGATGCCAGCCCAGGGGTGCTAGCCTAGCCCAGGGATGCCAGCACAGGGATGCCAGCCCAGGGGTGCCAGCCCAGGGGTGCTAGCCCAGGCATGCCAGCCCAGGGATGCCAGCCCAGGCATGAGCAGAAAGATGGTTCCTAATGGTGACTGCTAATAATATCCACTGTAGATATTTGTAGCTCAATGAGTACGAAGTCCACAGTGTGTACTTTTGCCCTTCCTTTTTGCTGGATGCTCTGCCATCATGATGCTGTCCTGACCACGGCAGAGCCAGGGAATACTCTCGTGCACAAGCTCTCTTGTTAGTTAGAAGTCGTACGTACTTGCATCGGAGGAAGCGGCACATATATATATATAATCACACTGAATGTTCCTTTCTTTGTCATGACTCATTGCTGCGTGTGGCATAAGAATTGTGTGCGTGTACGAGCCCACATATGTACATACATGTGCACACTACAATGTATTAGTCCATATATGTACATTCATGTGCACAGTACAATGTATTAGTCCACATATGTACATACATGTGCACAGTACAATGTATTAGTCCACATATGTGCATACATGTGCACACTACAATGTATTAGTCCACATATGTGCATACATGTGCACACTACAATGTATTAGTCCACATATGTACATACATGTGTACAGTACAATGTATTAGTCCACATATGTGCATACATGTGCACACTACAATGTATTAGTCCACATATGTGCATACATGTGCACACTACAATGTATTAGTCCACATATGTGCATACATGTGCACACTACAATGTGTTAGTCCACATATGTACATACATGTGCACAGTACAATGTATTAGTCCACATATGTGCATACATGTGCACACTACAATGTATTAGTCCACATATGTGCATACATGTGCACAGTACAATGTATTAGTCCACATATGTGCATACATGTGCACACTCCAATGTATTAGTCCACATATGTGCATACATGTGCGCACTACAATGTATTAGTCCACATATGTGCACATATGTGCATACATGTGCACAGTACAATGTATTAGTCCACATATGTGCATACATGTGCACAGTACAATGTATTAGTCCACATATGTACATACATGTGCACAGTACAATGTATTAGCTCACATATGTACATACATGTGCACACTACAATGTATTAGTCCACATATGTGCATACATGTGCACAGTACAATGTATTAGTCCACATATGTGCATACATGTGCACACTACAATGTATTAGTCCACATGTGCATACATGTGCACACTACAATGTATTAGTCCACATATGTGCATACATGTGCACACTACAATGTGTTAGTCCACATATGTACATACATGTGCATGTGCACAGTACAATGTATTAGTCCACATATGTGCATACATGTGCACACTACAATGTATTAGTCCACATATGTGCATACATGTGCACAGTACAATGTATTAGTCCACATATGTGCATACATGTGCACACTCCAATGTATTAGTCCACATATGTGCATACATGTGCGCACTACAATGTATTAGTCCACATGTGCATACATGTGCACAGTACAATGTATTAGTCCACATATGTGCATACATGTGCACAGTACAATGTATTAGTCCACATATGTACATACATGTGCACAGTACAATGTATTAGTCCACATATGTGCATACATGTGCACAGTACAATGTATTAGTCCACATATGTGCATACATGTGCACACTACAATGTATTAGTCCACATATGTGCATACATGTGCACACTACAATGTATTAGTCCACATATGTGCATACATGTGCACAGTACAATGTATTAGTCCACATATGTGCATACATGTGCACACTACAATGTATTAGTCCACATATGTGCATACATGTGCACAGTACAATGTATTAGTCCACATATGTGCATACATGTGCACACTACAATGTATTAGTCCACATATGTGCATACATGTGCACAGTACAATGTATTAGATACATGTGCACAGTACAATGTATTAGCTCACATATGTACATACATGTGCACACTACAATGTATTAGTCCACATATGTGCATACATGTGCACAGTACAATGTATTAGCTCACATATGTTCATACATGTGCACACTACAATGTATTAGTCCACATATGTGCATACATGTGCACACTACAATGTATTAGTCCACATATGTGCATACATGTGCACAGTACAATGTATTAGTCCACATATGTGCATACATGTGCACACTACAATGTATTAGTCCACATATGTGCATACATGTGCACAGTACAATGTATTAGTCCACATATGTGCATACATGTGCACACTACAATGTATTAGTCCACATATGTGCATACATGTGCACAGTACAATGTATTAGTCCACATATGTGCATACATGTGCACAGTACAATGTATTAGTCCACATATGTGCATACATGTGCACACTACAATGTATTAGTCCACATATGTACATACATGTGCACAGTACAATGTATTAGTCACGTATGTGCATACATGTACATAGTTCAATGTATTAGCTCACGTGTTGAGTACAATGTATGTCCATTTGTATTTCAATGTGTGTCAGGAATCATTAAACTCCTGACACCGTGTGATTGATTGATTATTACTAATATTAGTTAACTTCCTTACAAATATAGTTTGTTAATGTTAGTTGGGAGAAAGTTCTCTGAATTCCCAGGAAAAGAGCTGTTTGCCACCTCAGTTAGGTTGGCCACCTTCTCAGTTAGGTTGGCCACCTTCTCAGTTAGGTTGGCCACCTTCTCAGTTAGGTTGGCCACCTTCTCAGTTAGGTTGGCCACCTTCTCAGTTAGGTTGGCCTCCTTCTCAGTTAGGTTGGCCTCCTTCTCAGTGAGGTTGGCCACCTTCTCAGTTAGGTTAGCCACCTTCTCAGTTAAGTTGGCCACCTTCTCAGTTAGGTTGGTCACCTAGGTAGGCCTCCTTCTCAGTTAGGTTGGCCTCCTTCTCAGTTAGGTTGGCCACCTTCTCAGTTAGGTAGGCCACCTTCTCAGTTAGGTAGGCCACCTTCTCAGTTAGGTTGGCCACCTTCTCAGTTAGGTTGGCCTCCTTCTCAGTTAGGTTGGCCACCTTCTCAGTTAAGTTGGCCACCTTCTCAGTTAGGTAGGCCACCTTCTCAGTTAGGTAGGCCACCTTCTCAGTTAAGTTGGTCACCTTCTCAGTTAGGTTGGCCACCTTCTCAGTTAGGTTGGCCTCCTTCTCAGTTAGGTTGGCCACCTTCTCAGTTAGGTTGGTCACCTTCTCAGTTAGGTTGGCAACCTTCTCAGTTAAGTTGGCCACCTTCTCAGTTAGGTTGGCCACCTTCTCAGTTAGGTACCACCTTCTCAGTTAGGTAGGCCACCTTCTCAGTTAGGTTGGCCTCCTTCTCAGTTAGGTTGGCCACCTTCTCAGTTAGGTAGGCCACCTTCTCAGTTAGGTAGGCCACCTTCTCAGTTAGGTTGGCCACCTCAGTTAGGTTGGCCTCCTTCTCAGTTAGGTTGGCCACCTTCTCAGTTAGGTTGGTCACCTTCTCAGTTAGGTTGGCAACCTTCTCAGTTAGGTTGGCCACCTTCTCAGTTAGGTTGGCCACCTTCTCAGTTAGGTTGGTCACCTTCTCAGTTAGGTTGGCCTCCTTCTCAGTTAGGTAGGCCACCTTCTCAGTTAGGTTGGTCACCTTCTCGGTTAGGTTGGCCACCTTCTCAGTTAGGTTGGTCATCTTCTCAGTCAGGTAGGCCACCTTCTCAGTTAGGTTGGCCACCTTCTCAGTTAGGTTGGCCACCTTCTCAGTTAGGTTGGCCACCTTCTCAGTTAGGTTGGCCTCCTTCTCAGTCAGGTTGGCCACCTTCTCAGTTAGGTAGGCCACCTTCTCAGTTAGGTAGGCCACCTTCTCAGTTAGGTTGGCCACCTTCTCAGTCAGGTTGGCCACCTTCTCAGTTAGGTTGGCCTCCTTTTCAGTCAGGTTGGCCACCTTCTCAGTTAGGTTGGCCACCTTCTCAGTTAGGTAGGCCACCTTCTCAGTTAGGTAGGCCACCTTCTCAGTTAGGTTGGCCACCTTCTCAGTTAGGTTGGCCTCCTTCTCAGTCAGGTTGGCCACCTTCTCAGTTAGGTAGGCCACCTTCTCAGTTAGGTTGGCCACCTTCTCAGTTAGGTTGGCCACCTTCTCAGTTAGGTAGGCCACCTTCTCAGTTAGGTTGGCCACCTTCTCAGTTAGGTTGGCCACCTTCTCAGTTAGGTAGGCCACCTTCTCAGTTAGGTAGGCCACCTTCTCAGTTAGGTTGGCCACCTCAGTTAGGTTGGCCTCCTTCTCAGTTAGGTTGGCCACCTTCTCAGTTAGGTTGGTCACCTTCTCAGTTAGGTTGGCAACCTTCTCAGTTAGGTTGGCCACCTTCTCAGTTAGGTTGGCCACCTTCTCAGTTAGGTTGGCCTCCTTCTCAGTTAGGTAGGCCACCTTCTCAGTTAGGTTGGTCACCTTCTCAGTTAGGTTAGCCACCTTCTCAGTTAGGTAGGCCACCTTCTCAGTTAGGTTGGTCATCTTCTCAGTCAGGTAGGCCACCTTCTCAGTTAGGTTGGCCACCTTCTCAGTTAGGTTGGCCACCTTCTCAGTTAGGTTGGCCACCTTCTCAGTTAGGTTGGCCACCTTCTCAGTTAGGTTGGCCTCCTTCTCAGTCAGGTTGGCCACCTTCTCAGTTAGGTAGGCCACCTTCTCAGTTAGGTAGGCCACCTTCTCAGTTAGGTTGGCCACCTTCTCAGTCAGGTTGGCCACCTTCTCAGTTAGGTTGGCCTCCTTTTCAGTCAGGTTGGCCCCCTTCTCAGTTAGGTTGGCCACCTTCTCAGTTAGGTAGGCCACCTTCTCAGTTAGGTTGGCCACCTTCTCAGTTAGGTTGGCCACCTTCTCAGTTAGGTTGGCCACCTTCTCAGTTAGGTTGGCCACCTTCTCAGTTAGGTTGGCCTCCTTCTCAGTCAGGTTGGCCACCTTCTCAGTTAGGTAGGCCACCTTCTCAGTTAGGTTGGCCACCTTCTCAGTTAGGTTGGCCACCTTCTCAGTTAGGTAGGCCACCTTCTCAGTTAGGTTGGCCACCTTCTCAGTTAGGTTGGCCACCTTCTCAGTTAGGTAGGCCACCTTCTCAGTTAGGTTGGCCACCTTCTCAGTTAGGTTGGCCACCTTCTCACAGGTTGGCCACCTTCTCAGAACTTTAGGTTGGCCACTTCAGTGCTGCTATATGTATCTATTGTATATGCTATATATATTATTATTATTTATGCACGCTATTCACAACCCCCCCCCAATCCCCCATGTCCACAACCACCCCCCTCTAGGGGCTGCATTCCCAATGTACTCTTGACTCACTGCACGGACAACATCTGCCGGATTTGGAGCCACGCTCTGTCCTTCAACAAAAAGGGGCACCTCCGCTTTTTCATCGCAGCCTCCATTGATCCCGTGGCCGATATCCCTTTCCGAACCACCGTGCCCCTGGACGACCAGCCTTTCATTGTCCACTGGCTCAACAACAAGGAGACCACGCTCAGCTCCAAAGTAGAAAAGTACCAGAAAGGTGTCACCTTGCCCATTTCTCACTTCTCCTCTCTTCAGAGCTTCACGTCAAACTTGAATGAGGAGATGCTGCAGAGCTGGGTATGCATTGACGATGATGATGAGCAGGATGATTTCTTTCCGTCCAAATATTTGTTTGGCGTTGGCATGGGAGGAGGAGGAGGGATGGGAGGACCCTTGTCCAAGAACGATCAGGAACTGGGGAGCTTGGCAGGATTTCCTCGAAAGCTCAGCAGTCTTGGAGCTAATCTGAGCAACCTCCACGGCCACGCCCCCTCTGTTATCGGAGGAGGCATGGAGCGGACTGGGTCCACCTCTTTTAGACCTGCTGGCAGTCCTGGGCAGAGCAGGGTCTCCATGCAACACAGGCGTGCGTTGGCCCACCTGCTGGATGAATGGTGTTCTACTCCTGACCTGCTGCTGTGCATTCACCCGAGTGTGGGCTCGCTCATGGTGTGGATCGTGGAAGGCATCGATGCACCGCCCAACTTGGAGAGGCTGGTCCACATCAGCTTCAGCTCCTGTCTCCCTCACGTCTTCCCCCCTCACCTCTCTATGTCTCTGCAGCCCGACCTGCTCCAGTTCCTCACCAAAGAGCCGGATGTGCTCAGCGCACGAGAGGCTAACTCAGAGGAAGGAGTGAGCAAACGCTTTTCGGCATCGGTAGGGACGGACATCAGTCTCCCTGTGCCACAGATCCGCCTTTCTAGTGGGGGCAGCATGTCGGCCATGACTCATATGGAAGTGGCGGAAGACGTGCGGAAGGTCAGGGCCGACTCGACACTGATCTTGGTTTCCAGTCACTCCAACGGATCTCTCAATACTTGGTCCGTGGAGCTCACGGTTCAGTCCAACTACTGCACCTCGATCGCAGGGTTGATTCACTGTGCCGGGACTGGAGGCCACAGGTCAGAGGTCACCCAGATCCACCGGCACCCGTGGCTTCCTGTCCTGATGACCATATCGTCCTGTGGAAGTGGTGACAGTGGTGGTGTGGGGAAGGAGGGGATGAGGGAGAGGGTCAGTGAGCTCATTATCTGGAATGCAGACCTACCTGGCCCCCTCGAGCACAAGAGCAAACTCAACGAACTCTCCCGCATCACCTCACCCGACCCCAGCTCCTTCAATCATGTGATCTGGGTGCCGCCTATCTCCATGGGGACACGGAACGAGGGGGCACTGGCACGTTGCCCGTCTCTGGGCCTCTTGATTGCCAACGTGGGAAAGGAGCTGGTCCTGTTTCAAGCGTCCCTCTACTCCATCACCAAACCACAGCCATGCTCCTTCATGCAGAGTGACAAGGAAAAGGGCAAACTGGACCGCAAAAAATCTGACATGGTCATCACCTCTCCATCCTCGTTCTCCCTTTCTTCCTCCGAAGTGTTACGTGGGATAAAGGTCACATCGCAGCTGGGGATGAAAGGGGTGGAGCTTATCTCCATCATTGAGCAAGACCTCTCCACTTTCCAGGAGGTCGTAGGCCTGCATGTCTTTAGGATGTGCTCTCTCGTGACGACGTTTGACCTCAAGGCTTCGCTGGATTCCAAGCTTTCCAAAGACGTGGTCCTCGTGCTTTTGGAGAACAAAAAACCAGAGAGCAATCTCCATTTGTCTCGGAGCGGCTCCTCGTCTGCGCTGGGCACGGGCTCGAAGGGGACCAGGTCCTATCTACACATGTGGCGTTTGACCATCTGCAGTGATAGGGCCACTCCTTCTAGCCTCCCCCACAGTGCCAGCCACCCCGATTTCCTGAAGGACTTTGTGGGCACTGCCAATATCAATGCTTCAAGTCCGAAACAGGAGGTCGTCCACACTTGCATTGTGCACAAGGTTTTCTCAGAGCCTTTTCTTCTTCCTCTCCCCTCGGGATCGTTTGTGGTGGAGTCATCCCCTGCGTGTGACGTGGCCAGCTCTCTGCAACTCCAGACCCCCACGCTTTCTGCCCCTTACCTTTTCTCCACCGCGTGTTCGGATGGCACTGTGCGCTGCTGGCAGTTTAGCCTCAGGAAGAATGCAGCGCACTCTTCTCCCGCTCAGACCTCCACAGAGAGAAAGATTCCAGAAGGAAAGGTGGCTGGGAATGGTATATCATTCGATGTCTATGAAGTGTTTGATTCTGGATCCAAAACGTCCGAGTTTTCAAAGTTGACGCCGAGCGTCATCGATTGTTACGACGAGGAAGTCATCCGCTCCCTGCCTACGGAATCGTTTGTCCCCATTGGACTCAAAGTGGCTTACCCGGGACGCATGGCAATGGCTCATTTGCTCTCCAAGCCAGTCAAGCAACAGCAGCACCAACGGCACCGAGCCGAGCCTTCTAACACCTCCCGCCCTTTTCTCATTTCAAAGGACACCAATCCCTTGGATCGGCACTCCATGGTGACCTTGTGGGAGTGCGAGTCTTCCGGAGGGCTTCGATGGTCCTGCGAGGCCATGCTCATGCTGGTGGGCGTGGCACAGGTGGCAGCTGGCAAAGAAGTGAGGGCGGGCATGAGTGTGCTGATGGAGTGGGTGCCCATGGAGAACGGTGCCTATCTTTTGGCCACTTGCTTTGCTTCCACCATCTCCATCTTTGGCATGGCATTGCACCAAGAGACAGAGCAGTTGGGGCTGGTGTCCAAGAAAGGCGGGCTCCTTCCCCCACGGGAACACACCTTGCCCACGCTGACACGGGTCGAGGCGCAGGCGTCGTGGGTGTGTTTGTTACAGTTCCCCTGCTTCCAGCCGTCCTTGGACCTGGATGTCAGCTGCTTGGCTTACACTGGCAGTAACAGTCTTGTGCTGAGCATTGGAGCCGAGATTCACCTCTACTCCTGCTGGGTAGAGAGAGACAAACTTGTGCCAGTCACTTACTCTCCGAGGGTAAGATGGCAGCAGAGTGGGGGGAAGTTGGCCGACTCCAAGGGAAGGTCTTATGGAGGGGGGGTGTTTCCTGGAGGTGGGACGAACCCCCTGCATTCTGACATAGTGGGTCATCTGGAAGATTCGAGCGTTGTCAACCTGTTGGACTATGCCCACACCTGGAACACGCCCCTTCCTCAGTACCATCCCAGGGTCCTGCTGGAGCTTATGAACTCGGGAAGGCTCGGGGTCGTCAAGTCCGTCTTAGTGAACCTGCTCCGGTTCCTCCTGCTGTACCAGACGAAGAAGGGTGCAGGGGACGAGGAAGGTGGGGGAGACTTGAACTGGAGTTACTTCAACGAGGAAGAGATTCGCGAAGATGATGGGAGGAGGAAGAGAAAGAAACATTTGTCTCTCTCGTCTGATGGTTACCTCGAGGTGAGCCGGCATTCAAGGCCCTCTAAGTGGGTGGATACAGTACCACACCTCCCTCTTGCCAAGATGGGGATCATCAGTGGATCTTTGAAGGAGGACGTTGCAGCAGCAATGGGCCATTTGGAGTCACTGCAGGCCGGAGGAGGCCGAGGTGTCGCAGAGGTGGATGATTACGACGAGCTGTTCTCCGTGGGGACACTGACTAACTCTGACAGTCCAGCAAAGTTCGGCTTTGAAGATGAAGAAGAAGAGGAGGAGGAAGAGATCTGTTTCACAGATCTTGACCCGGATAAGACAGAATTCACCCCCAAGCTGGCAGACCTTTTAGCTAGCATGCTGGAGGGCTACCACTTGGCTGGCCTCACCGATCTGGACCACATCCAGCTCTTGTCCATTGCCCAGACTGTCGCCAGTACCAATACGGGTTTAGTAGAGCATTCCACGATCTCTTCTGGCCATGGAGACCCCAGCTCTAGGTCAGCTGCCGGGCTCTCTTTCTCCTCCCTCTCTGGGGCTGGATACGCCTCGTCAGTGATGGCGTCAAAGGGTCGTGAAGCTATGGACGACTGTGGGCTGCGATATCTTTTGGCACTAGAGTGTTCCATTTCTCTCACCAAGTGCCTTCCAGAAGGCGTCTCCCCAACCCCTCTCCCCCCATCCTCTCTGGTGTGGGCGTTCCACTCCGATGCCGAGACAGAGTTGCTCTCGACCCTCCCGTGTGTGCGGGAAGACGATCTCAAGTGGGACGAGCTCAGGAAAGCCGGGGTGGGCTGGTGGCTACGCAGCTTGGACACGTTGAGGAGGTTGGTTGAAAAGGTGAGAAGGAGGAGGAGACAGGATGTGTGGCGAGGGTTTGGAGGAAGAAGGGGAAAGAGAAGAGGGTTGGATGTGTGGGCTCACCTGTAAGGGTTGGGAGAGAGAAATGGGAGGGCACAGGAAGGGAATGAACAACAGGGTAGGTTTTAGGAACGTGTAGGTGAGTGAGGGGTGTGGCAGTGCAAGTAAGGTTGGACGTGTTGGTAAGGTGTTGTAGTGTTGGTAAGGTGTGGCAGTGCAAGTAAACTTGGATGTGTTGGTAAGGTGTGGTAGTGTGGGTATGGGGTGTGCATTCAGTTAAGGTGGAAGGTGTAGATAAGCTGTGGCAAGTGTGACAATGTGGTAGGTGGGAGGTGTGCAGTGAGGGTGAGGTGGGAGGTGTGCAGTGTGGGGGAGGTGTGCAGCGAGGGTGAGGTGTGCAGTGTGGGTAAGGTGTGGAGGTGTGCAGTGAGGAGGAGGTGTGCAGTGTGGGTAAGGTGTGAAGTGAGGGTGAGGTGGGAGGTGTGCAGTGTGGGTAAGGTGTTGGAGGTGTGCAGTGAGGGTGAGGTGTGGGAGGTGTGCAGTGTGGGTAAGGTGTGCAGTGAGGGTGAGGTGGGAGGTGTGCAGTGTGGGTGAGGTGTTGGAGGTGTGCAGTGTGGGTAAGGTGTTGGAGGTGTGCAGTGTGGGTAAGGTTTTGGAGGTGTGCAGTGTGGGTAAGGTGTGTGTGTGTGCTAGCTATGTAGCGTAGGGATGGTGTTGGGATCGAGTATATGGTGGAGAATGTTGATGGTGGTCAGTTGTAGGTAAAATGACAGTCTGCATGTTGCAGTTTTTTGTGAGAGTGATGAAGGTGTTTGTGTGATGTCTTTCTTGAAGGTGTTTGTGTGATGTCTTTCTTGAGAGCATTGAAGGTGTTTGTGTGATGTCTTTCTTGAGAGTGTGAAGGTGTTTGTGTGATGTCTTTCTTGAGAGCATTGAAGGTGTTTGTGTGATGTCTTTCTTGAGAGCATTGAAGGTGTTTGTGTGATGTCTTTCTTGAGAGTGTGAAGGTGTTTGTGTGATGTCTTTCTTGAGAGCATTGAAGGTGTTTGTGTGATGCCTTTCTTGAGAGCATTGAAAGTGTTTGTGTGATTTCTTTCGAGAGCATTGAAGGTGTTAGTGTGATGTCTTTCTTGAGTGTGAAGGTGTTTGTGTGATGTCTTTCTTGAGAGTGTGAAGGTGTTTGTGTGATGACTTTTCTTGAAAGTGTTGAAGGTGTTTGTGTGATGTCTTTCTTGAGAGCATTGAAGGTGTTTGTGTGATGTCTTTCTTGAGAGTGTGAAGGTGTTTGTGTGATGCCTTTCTTGAGAGCATTGAAAGTGTTTGTGTGATGCCTTTCTTGAGAGCATTGAAAGTGTTTGTGTGATGCCTTTCTTGAGAGTGTGAAGGTGTTTGTGTGATGTCTTTCTTGAGAGCAGAAAGTGTTTGTGTGATGCCTTTCTTGAGAGCATTGAAAGTGTTTGTGTGATGCCTTTCTTGAGTGTGAAGGTGTTTGTGTGATGTCTTTCTTGAGAGCATTGAAAGTGTTTGTGTGATGTCTTTCTTGAGAGTGTGAAGGTGTTTGTGTGATGTCTCTTGAGAGCATTGAAAGTGTTTGTATGATGTCTTTCTTGAGTGTGAAGGTGTTTGTGTGATGTCTTTCTTGAGTGTGAAGGTGTTTGAGTGTGAAGGTGTTTGTGTGATGCCTTTCTTGAGAGTGTGAAGGTGTTTGTGGGATGTCTTTCTTGAGAGTGATGAAGGTGTTTGTGTGATGTCTTTCTTGAGTGTGAAGGTGTTTGTGTGATGCCTTTCTTGAGAGTGTTGAAGGTGTTTGTGTGATGTCTTTCTTGAGTGTTGAAGGTGTTTGTGTGATGCCTTTCTTGAGAGTGTTGAAGGTGTTTGTGTGATGCCTTTCTTGAGTGTTGAAGGTGTTTGTGTGATGTCTTTCTTGAGTGTTGAAGGTGTTTGTGTGATGCCTTTCTTGAGAGTGTTGAAGGTGTTTGTGTGATGTCTTTCTTGAGAGTGTTGAAGGTGTTTGTGTATGTCTTTCTTGAGAGTGTTGAAGGTGTTTGTGTGATGTCAGTGTTGAAGGAGTTTGTGTGGTGGCTTTCTTGAGTGATGAAGGTGTTTGTGTGATGTCTTTCTTGGGAGTGTTGAAGGTGTTAGCATGATGGCTTTCTTGAGTGATGAAGGTGAGTGATGAAGGTGTTTGTGTGATGCCTTTCTTGAGAGTGTTGAAGGTGTTTGTGACAGCTTTCTTGAGTGTTGAAGGTGTTTGTGTGATGTCTTTCTTGAGTGATGAAGGTGTTTGTGTGATGGCTTTCTCTGTGCTGCAGCTTGCCAAGGCTATGTTTATGAGCAAGCAGAATCCTCTGGACGCTTGTCTTTTCTACCTAGCCATGAAGAAGCAGTCTCTCATCAAGGGACTCTTCAAGTGCGTACTCCATTTACTTTACATGTTGTTGTTACAATGTTCCATGTCTGCATGAAATTGTGTTTTCCGGAGATGTTTGTCTGAACAAAAGACTTGTGCGATGTTGACCACCTACGTAGTGGCCTGTGTCAATGAAAACCCTGTCAGTCCAGCAAACAAGTTCTGTAGAACAGGTTTGCTCTACTTATAGGCAGTTAGAGCTCCGCCTACTTCAGGTGCATGTGTTTCATGGTCATGCTGACTCTGCACAATCCGAACAGCTGCAGTTGAACAGTGTAACTCTTTCATGCCATTGTTGCCCCTTGTAGATTGGCAGGTAGGTTAACCTCATGCACCATGGTGAGCCTCATGCACCATGGTGAGCCTCATGCACCATGGTGAGCCTCATGCACCATGGTGAGTCCCATGCACCATGGTGAGCCTCATGCACCATGGTGAGCCTCATGCACCATGGTGAGCCTCATGCACCATGGTGAGCCTCATGCACCATGGTGAGCCTCATGCACCATGGTGAGCCTCATGCACCATGGTGAGCCTCATGCACCATGGTGAGCCTCATGCACCATGGTGAGCCTCATGCACCATGGTGAGCCTCATGCACCATGGTGAGCCTCATGCACCATGGTGAGCCTCATGCACCATGGTGAGCCTCATGTACCATGGTGAGCCTCATGCACCATGGTGAGCCTCATGCACCATGGTGAGCCTCATGCACCATGGTGAGCCTCATGCACCATGGTGAGCCTCATGTACCATGGTGAGCCTCATGCACCATGGTGAGCCCCATGCACCATGGTGAGCCTCATGCACCATGGTGAGCCTCATGCACCATGGTGAGCCTCATGCACCATGGTGAGCCTCATGCACCATGGTGAGCCTCATGCCACCATGGTGAGCCTCATGCACCATGGTGAGCCTCATGCACCATGGTGAGCCTCATGTACCATGGTGAGCCTCATGCACCATGGCGAGTCTCATGCCGTGAGCCTCATGCACCATGGTGAGCCTCATGCACCATGGTGAGCCTCATGCACCATGGTGAGCCTCATGCACCATGGTGAGCCTCATGCACCATGGTGAGCCTCATGCACCATGGTGAGCCTCATGCACCATGGTGAGCCTCATGCACCATGGTGAGCCTCATGCACCATGGTGAGCCTCATGCCACCATGGTGAGCCTCATGCACCATGGTGAGCCTCATGCACCATGGTGAGCCTCATGCACCATGGTGAGCCTCATGCCACCATGGTGAGCCTCATGCACCATGGTGAGCCTCATGCACCATGGTGAGCCTCATGCACCATGGTGAGCCCCATGCACCATGGTGAGCCCCATGCACCATGGTGAGCCTGGTATGGTGAGTCTCATGCACCATGGTGAGCCTCATGCACCATGGTGAGCCTCATGCACCATGGTGAGCCTCATGCCACCATGGTGAGCCTCATGCACCATGGTGAGCCTCATGCACCATGGTGAGCCTCATGCACCATGGTGAGTCTCATGCACCATGGTGAGTCTCATGCACCATGGTGAGCTTCATGTACCATGGTGAGCCTCATGCACCATGGTGAGCCTCATGCACCATGGTGAGCCTCATGCACCATGGTGAGCCTCATGCACCATGGTGAGCCTCATGCACCATGGTGAGTCTCATGCACCATGGTGAGCCTCATGCACCATGGTGAGCCTCATGCACCATGGTGAGCCTCATGCACCATGGTGAGCCTCATGCACCATGGTGAGTCTCATGCACCATGGTGAGCCTCATGCACCATGGTGAGCCTCATGGTGAGCCTCATGCACCATGGTGAGCCTCATGCACCATGGTGAGCCTCATGCACCATGGTGAGCCTCATGCCACCATGGTGAGCCTCATGCACCATGGTGAGCCTCATGCACCATGGTGAGCCTCATGCACCATGGTGAGCCTCATGCACCATGGTGAGTCTCATGCACCATGGTGAGCCTCATGCACCATGGTGAGCCTCATGCACCATGGTGAGCCTCATGCACCATGGTGAGCCTCATGCACCATGGTGAGCCTCATGCACCATGGTGAGCCTCATGCACCATGGTGAGCCTCATGCACCATGGTGAGCCTCATGCACCATGGTGAGCCTCATGCACCATGGTGAGCCCCATGCACCATGGTGAGCCTCATGCACCATGGTGAGCCTCATGCACCATGGTGAGCCTCATGCACCATGGTGAGCCTCATGCACCATGGTGAGCCCCATGCACCATGGTGAGCCTCATGCACCATGGTGAGCCTCATGCCACCATGGTGAGCCTCATGCACCATGGTGAGCCTCATGCACCATGGTGAGCCTCATGCACCATGGTGAGCCTCATGCCACCATGGTGAGCCTCATGCACCATGGTGAGCCTCATGCACCATGGTGAGCCTCATGGTGAGCCTCATGCACCATGGTGAGCCTCATGCCACCATGGTGAGCCTCATGCACCATGGTGAGCCTCATGCACCATGGTGAGCCTCATGCACCATGGTGAGCCTCATGCCACCATGGTGAGCCTCATGCACCATGGTGAGCCTCATGCACCATGGTGAGCCTCATGGTGAGCCTCATGCACCATGGTGAGTCCCATGCACCATGGTGAGCCTCATGCACCATGGTGAGCCTCATGCACCATGGTGAGCCCCATGCACCATGGTGAGCCTCATGCACCATGGTGAGCCTCATGCACCATGGTGAGCCTCATGCACCATGGTGAGCCTCATGCACCATGGTGAGCCTCATGCACCATGGTGAGCCTCATGCACCATGGTGAGCCCCATGCACCATGGTGAGCCTCATGCACCATGGTGAGCCTCATGCACCATGGTGAGCCTCATGCACCATGGTGAGCCTCATGCACCATGGTGAGCCTCATGCACCATGGTGAGCCTCATGCACCATGGTGAGCCTCATGCACCATGGTGAGCCTCATGCACCATGGTGAGCCTCATGCACCATGGTGAGCCCCATGCACCATGGTGAGTCTCATGCACCATGGTGAGCCTCATGCACCATGGTGAGCCTCATGCACCATGGTGAGCCTCATGCACCATGGTGAGCCTCATGCACCATGGTGAGCCTCATGCACCATGGTGAGCCTCATGCACCATGGTGAGCCTCATGGTGAGCCTCATGCACCATGGTGAGCCTCATGGTGAGCCTCATGCACCATGGTGAGCCTCATGCACCATGGTGAGCCTCATGCACCATGGTGAGCCTCATGCCACCATGGTGAGCCTCATGCACCATGGTGAGTCCCATGCACCATGGTGAGCCTCATGCACCATGGCGAGTCTCATGCCGTGAGCCTCATGCACCATGGTGAGCCTCATGCACCATGGTGAACCTCATGCACCATGGTGAGCCTCATGCACCATGGTGAGCCTCATGCACCATGGTGAGCCTCATGCACCATGGTGAGCCTCATGTACCATGGTGAGCCTCATGCACCATGGTGAGCCTCATGCACCATGGTGAGCCCCATGCACCATGGTGAGCCTGGTATGGTGAGTCTCATGCACCATGGTGAGCCTCATGCACCATGGTGAGCCTCATGCACCATGGTGAGTCTCATGCACCATGGTGAGCCTCATGCACCATGGTGAGCCTCATGCACCATGGTGAGCCTCATGCACCATGGTGAGCCTCATGCACCATGGTGAGCCTCATGCACCATGGTGAGCCCCATGCACCATGGTGAGCCTCATGCACCATGGTGAGCCTCATGCACCATGGTGAGCCTGGTATGGTGAGTCTCATGCACCATGGTGAGCCTCATGCACCATGGTGAGCCTCATGCACCATGGTGAGCCTCATGCACCATGGTGAGCCTCATGCCACCATGGTGAGCCTCATGCACCATGGTGAGCTTCATGTACCATGGTGAGCCTCATGCACCATGGTGAGCCTCATGCACCATGGTGAGCCTCATGGTGAGCCTCATGCACCATGGTGAGCCTCATGCACCATGGTGAGCCTCATGCACCATGGTGAGCCTCATGTACCATGGTGAGCCTCATGCACCATGGTGAGCCTGGTATGGTGAGTCTCATGCACCATGGTGAGCCTCATGCCACCATGGTGAGTCTCGTGCAAAATGGTGAGTCTCGCACCATGGCAAGTCTGCATGTTGTATGGACGTGTTCTTCTTGTCCTCCAGTATCCGTGTTGAAGTTTCCTTGACACGATGCGTTTGTTTGTACAATGTGTTCTGTATTAGGGCGTGTGCTAGTATTTCCTTTGGTTTGACCCACTTAAAAAAAAAAATAGCAGATGGCAACTACTACCCCCCAAAACAACATAACAACAACAACCCATCCAAGTTCATATCTGGGCTAAAGCTCATTGACAACTTCTTAGAAGCCTAAATGACAATTTCAGCAAAAATTAGCTCCCTAAAGAGCTCCCCCCTCACGTGTCATGAATCCTTCACTATAGCCTTCACTATGGTTGACTGAGGGGGTCAACTATGGCAGCACTATGGCCTTCACTATGGTTGACTGAGGGGGTCAACTATGGTAGCATTATGGCCTTCACTATGGTTGACTGAGGGGGTCAACTATGGCAGGACTATGGCCTTCACTATGGTTGACTGAGGAGGTCAACTATGGCAGGACTATGGCCTTCACTATGGTTGACTGAGGGGGTCAACTATGGTAGCACTATGGCCTTCACTATGGTTGACTGAGGGGGTCAACTATGGCAGCACTATGGCCTTCACTATGGTTGACTGAGGGGGTCAACTATGGCAGCACTATGGCCTTCACTATGGTTGACTGAGGTGGTCAACTATGGCAGCCTTCACTATGGTTGACTGAGGGGGTCAACTATGGTAGCATTATGGCCTTCATTATGGTTGACTGAGGGGGTCAACTATGGCAGCACTATGGCCTTCACTATGGTTGACTGAGAGGGTCAACTATGGCAGCACTATGGCCTTCACTATGGTTGACTGAGGGGGTCAACTATGGTAGCACTATGGCCTTCACTATGGTTGACTGAGGGGGTCAACTATGGTAGCATTATGGCCTTCACTATGGTTGACTGAGGGGGTCAACTATGGCAGGACTATGGCCTTCACTATGGTTGACTGAGGAGGTCAACTATGGCAGGACTATGGCCTTCACTATGGTTGACTGAGGGGGTCAACTATGGTAGCATTATGGCCTTCACTATGGTTGACTGAGGGGGTCAACTATGGCAGGACTATGGCCTTCACTATGGTTGACTGAGGAGGTCAACTATGGCAGGACTATGGCCTTCACTATGGTTGACTGAGGGGGTCAACTATGGTAGCATTATGGCCTTCACTATGGTTGACTGAGGGGGTCAACTATGGCAGCACTATGGCCTTCACTATGGTTGACTGAGGGGGTCAACTATGGCAGCACTATGGCCTTCACTATGGTTGACTGAGGGGGTCAACTATGGCAGCCTTCACTATGGTTGACTGAGGGGGTCAACTATGGTAGCATTATGGCCTTCATTATGGTTGACTGAGGGGGTCAACTATGGCAGCACTATGGCCTTCACTATGGTTGACTGAGAGGGTCAACTATGGCAGCACTATGGCCTTCACTATGGTTGACTGAGGGGGTCAACTATGGTAGCACTATGGCCTTCACTATGGTTGACTGAGGGGGTCAACTATGGTAGCATTATGGCCTTCACTATGGTTGACTGAGGGGGTCAACTATGGCAGGACTATGGCCTTCACTATGGTTGACTGAGGAGGTCAACTATGGCAGGACTATGGCCTTCACTATGGTTGACTAAGGGGGTCAACTATGGTAGCACTATGGCCTTCACTATGGTTGACTGAGGGGGTCAACTATGGCAGGACTATGGCCTTCACTATGGTTGACTGAGGAGGTCAACTATGGCAGCACTATGGCCTTCACTATGGTTGACTGAGGGGGTCAACTATGGTAGCACTATGGCCTTCACTATGGTTGACTGAGGAGGTCAACTATGGCAGCACTATGGCCTTCACTATGGTTGACTGAGGGGGTCAACTATGGTAGCACTATGGCCTTCACTATGGTTGACTGAGGGGGTCAACTATGGCAGCACTATGGCCTTCACTATGGTTGACTGAGGGGGCCAACTATGGTAGCACTATGGCCTTCACTATGGTTGACTGAGGGGGTCAACTGTGGTAGCACTATGGCCTTCACTATGGTTGACTGAGGGGGTCAACTATGGCAGCACTATGGCCTTCACTATGGTTGACTGAGGGGGTCAACTATGGTAGCACTATGGCCTTCACTATGGCTGACTGAGGGGGTCAACTATGGCAGCACTATGGCCTTCACTATGGTTGACTGAGGGGGTCAACTATGGTAGCACTATGGCCTTCACTATGGTTGACTGAGGGGGTCAACTATGGTAGCACTATGGCATTCACTATGGCTGACTGAGGGGGTCAACTATGGCAGCACTATGGCCTTCACTATGGTTGACTGAGGGGGTCAACTATGGCAGCACTATGGCCTTCACTATGGTTGACTGAGGGGGCCAACTATGGTAGCACTATGGCCTTCACTATGGTTGACTGAGGGGGCCAACTATGGTAGCACTATGGCAGCACTATGGCCTTCACTATGGTTGACTGAGGGGTCAACTATGGCAGACCTAAAAGCCATTGAAGTGTGAAAGACTTTTGAATTTCATCTTCAAACATCTTCTATTGTGTTGTTTGACACCTTAAAAAGACTGAAGGCCAAAAATACTCACTCAAAAGCAAACGACAAATTTTATATATCTCTTGTGGCAGCTAGGC